>CM046875.1:284617178-284842639 GCA_025667525.1 Glebionis coronaria
CGTTTTTCAACGCAGCTATAGCAAAGACCTTTTCCTGTACTTGAACCTTTAAGGTCTCATTTTCTTTGAACAATTCATCTTGGGATGCCAACTTAGATTCAAGCAACTTAATTTGTTTCAAAAGATTATCCTTTTGAGCTTTAGAATCTAGAACTGTTTGATCCAATTTTCGTTCAAGAACAACGTTTGACTTTTTAAGTTTTTCAAAATATGTTTCAAATTTCTCCGTTTTCTTCGAAAATTCAAATTTGGCATCCTCAAGCTCTTTTGATTGCTGAGCTAAAATCATTTCAAGCTCTTTAAGCCTAGAAGCAGAATTGGTTAACGTAGCAGTCATAAAGCACTTATCATGATGTTTAGCATTTTGAACACTTTCTCCCCCATTATGACTCACATCGGATGAATCAGAAGATGAGTCGCTATCACTCTTTTCCATCCCATGTTTGGCATAATTAGGTTCAGAAAGCCCAACATGCTGTATATTGTTGAAACTTGGCACCTGAACAGTTGGTGCTTGTGACTTGCTGCTTGTTTCATGCGTTCCTCCTGATTCCATGTCATTGCTTACCGGGACGACCAAATTGGCCCCCATTTCTTTCATCGGGCATAGCTGATCATCTGTTGACGATAGCGTGAAGCGTGTCTGTCTCTCATGTTCATGAGGTATTGTTGCATGCAATGATTTAGACGACTCCTTGATGCTTTGAATCCGACCCTCTTTCAAACGTATCTCGTTGTAATTAACTAACCTGACCTCAATACACTTCTCAAGTATATTGATGTGATTGAGTAAACCACTTCTAAAGTTTTCAGTCTGCCAACCCGTATACGCGTTGAAAAGCTGGTGAAGGATTTGAGTCGAATAATCATAAGGAGGTACCATTGTTGAGGCAAAGAAATCCTTAAACTGAGTGCGAAGGAGTTCTAGACATATCTTTACTTTAACCTCATGAATATTTTTCTTTTCAAGTTGCAACCGTAACTCATCCAAATTATTGAAAATCTTCTCTTTAAAATTATCCACTTTGCCAAAGAATATTTGAACCGTGGCTGGAAGTTCAGGCATGTTGTGCGGATAAAGAAGTGCAAGATGTGTCTTGAGCTTGTGAAAGATTTCCAATGTCTTTTGACGCAATTTGATCTCTTTGAGTTGAATGTGTTGCAGTTCTCCCTCGTGAACTGTCGAACTCAAAGATTCCATTGATGTTTGATGAAAGGTAAGTGGCAACAGGAGAGAATAATTCGACGAGAAATTGATTTCTCGGGTTTTTACAAACCAACGACAAATCCGTAAATGACTCTAAAAAATCCTCGATAGATGAGATGTCTCTTTTCTCGACTCAAAAGATGATAAATTAAAAATAAACCCAATACCAATAAGTCTAATTTAAATTCGGCTCACTCCTAAAATAAATCCCGTCAACAAATTAAACCAACCTTCGGGTAATCTAGTGAACGGCCCGACAACCAATTTAACTAAATTATTTTGACACGACCCGATTAATTTAGCCAAAATCGCGAATAACTTTGATCTACGGTTTGGTATTTCATTTAAATTACCTAAATCATTGGTATTTAATAACTTTGATCACGATTTAATTTAGTTTGGTATTTAGTTAAATTAAAGTTATTCAATGATTTTTACCTACAATTTAATTTAACCAATTATCTAACGTGGCCCAAGATATTCACAATATAAGCCACGTTTTGCTTAAAATCTGAGAAGAGTGCCACGTTTTGGCAGATGGGATAAATATAAGGCCAACCTTTCAAGTCTCAAAAACTCCGTCCCTGATATATCTCACAATACCTAATACCCTAATCAAACTCACACTTTACCCTAATTCTTCTCACACATAAACTTCTCTGCCCCCAACAAACCTCACTCTCTGTGCACCTCAAACACACAGTACAATCACAACCTAATACCTCCTTCGTCCCCTCAAAGAACCAACCTAATATCGCTCTCAAATAACACCGCCAAACCCAGCAAAGCGAAACCCAAATAACTTCTTCGTCCCTGTAGATTTGTAACATCCGTCCCTGGTAGATTTGTTTCCTCCTTCTCGATACAAATACTAACCAAATCTATGCCACCAAAGATCACGAATCACAATGATTTGTTTTTGGCTGAAATAACCCACTAATCAAATAGGTTAATTTGATCTATGTCGTAAACGACAAATCAAATCACACCTTCTTCAAAGAACCACAAAGATTCAACGTCAAGGTCTCCTATGTGAGGCCTCGGGTAGGTGATGCGTTTTTTTTATAATTTTTGGATCTATGAGAGTTTTGGTTGAAACTGAGATCTGATGAGGGATGTCGAGTGTGTGCGTGAGTGAGGTGTTATTGGTTTGAGTGTGTGCGTGAGTGTGTTGGAGTCGTGATGAGACGAGGTAGCAGGTGTGGGGAGAGTTTGTTGTTCGAGGGTGTGAGGGGTTCGAGTCTGGTTGTGAGTGAGTCAATCGTGAGAGTTTGTCAGTTTTGTATGAGGTATGTGGGTGTTTGGTTCGAGTTAAAGAGTGTGTCCATGTCGAGTGGAGATGGATGAAGTCTTGGGTGTGCTAAGTCTTAGGTTCAAACAATAGTCAAAACTATAATTCTCATCGCAATACTTAAATCTATTCCATCGCAATATCCTAAATATTCATCGCAATATTCAAAAAACTACAACCCATCGCAATACTTAATTTTTCCATCGCAATACTTATACTCACTCCATCGCAATATCTATCATTTTCATCGCAATATTAAAAACTCACCATCGCAATGTGAAAGTTTCTATCGCAATATTTTCATTCCATCGCAATATAGCGGAAAAAAATTTGGCAGAGTTTCGACTCACTTGAACCTAAATCTCGTCGCAATCACGATCGCAAAGTGCTATCGCAATCACGTCGGAGTAAGGGTGTCGGAAAAACATGATCGCAAAGTAGAACCTGATGGTGATTGCGATCGATATGGACAAACCTGGTTCTTTCCAATGGGTTAGTAAAACGCAAAGAACAAACCTTGAGTCTTTGATGAATACGAGAACTGCTACTCAAATAAGACAAAAAATTGATCGTGAAATGAAAAAATTTTATGACACTGATATGAGACAAAAAGTGATAAAAAAAAATGATATTAAAAATTTGATAACGTAAGTTAATAACAAAAAAAGTTTTTATCCATTTGATAAAACTGATAACTAAAAACAACCAACAAACAGTGAATAATAAAAAAGGTTAAAACAACACGTCTGACCAAATTTAATAAGAAAAAAAAATTGAAAAAAAACAACACGTCTCACCAAGAGTTAAAGAAAATAGTGAAAGAGGAAATTTTTTACCACCAAATCAATAGATAAAACATGCTAATCCGAAGAATCAACCAAGCTCTTGATACCAATTGTAGGATCGTGTTTTTCTAAGGATTAGGCATTGTTGGATTATCTATTAAGATGGATGAGAAATGGAAGAACCTAGAGAGAGAAAGAAGAGAGAGAAAGGAGAGGAATGAAAAGAAAGATGAAATGTGATTATGTGAAATGTTAAGTGTTCAACCCCTCCTAACATGCTAGGAGGGGGGTTTATATAGCCCACCCTACCTGTGGGCTATATGGGCTATATTGGATCACGAGCCTAATATCATTGGAGTGACCGATCCTTTCTAAATACGTAAAAACGTATTTCCAACAATCTTCAAATCCATGACCACACCCTATGGGAAATTATTGAATAGGGAAACACATTCAATAAGGCTGCCAAGATTGCAGCTGCTATTACTGCAAGATCAACTCCAGGCTCAAGTGAAGCTGATCGAAAAGAACAACCTGAAGATGGGAGAGCTGTCTCAGCTGAGGACATAGCAAAGAGAAGGAACGACATGAAAACCCTAAGCATCCTCAAACTCTCTTTGGGACAAGCCAATCAGCACAAGTATAGAGGCTATGATTCTGCAAAAGATCTTTGGGCAGCCCTTCAAGTTGCTTATGGTGGTAATGATGATACTTCCTCAGAGAAAAAGAAGCAACTCTTGCATGAGTATGATGTATTTAAAGCCCTTCTGATACTCGCATTTTGTATGGGGTCTTATGTTCTCTCGATATCCTCTCGAATTGATCTTGGTTCTAAGTGGAATGATTTGTTTTTGGTGACAAATACGGGGTTTGGATTTTTAATCTACTAAAAGTTTTAATGCATGAAAATGTAAACTTAAATTTAAAAGCAATTAAATTAATAACAATTAATAAAAACTAGGATTAAAATTAGAATATAAGTAAATGTAAAATGACAAAACAGTAAGTATCACTTGAAAATGCTAAAAAGAAAAATGATTCGGAAGTTCTTACTGATTCGGAAGTTTTCCGAATGAAAAGATGTCAACTCCTTGATCCGGAACTTTACTCGGAAGTTTGGTTCGGAAGATTGATCCGGAACTTTACTCGGAACCTTCACTCGGAACTTTACTCGAAACCTTCATGCGGAACTTTGATTCGGAAGTTAGTTCGGAAGTTCACCCGGAACTTTTCGTTCGGAAGTTCACTCGGAAGATTGATTCGGAAGATTGATCCGGAACTTTATCCGGAACTTTGAGTCGGAAGTTTATTCGGAACTATCAACTGATTCGGAACTTTTTGAAAGAACATTCATTCGGAACTTTTAAACTGACTCGGAACTTTTGAAAAGAAAACTCATTCGGAAGATTTTGTTCGTCCGGAACTTTTGGTTCATTCGGAAGTTTGTGTTCATCCGGAAGTTTTGTTCATCCGGAACCTGGGAACACTCAAGAACAGTACTATACCGAAGAACAGGGGAATCGATTTTAAGCTAAAAATTCACCAAGTTTTCAACCAAAACTTAAATAAAACTAAACACAAATGATATACTAACCAATAACTACAAATCCCATCAATAAAAACATAAAACCCAACAACTTTTAAAGATTAAATCAATAAAATAAGAACTTAAACTTTTAACCAAATAGATGGAGATGAACAAGATGAAATGGAAAGATTTAATTGATAGAATAAGGTTTTAACAATCACAAAACAAGGATGAAATTACAAGATTGAAAAACAAAGATCAAAATCACCAAACACCCTAGTGGTGTTGGTGAATCCTACGAACAGAAAGGGAGAAAAAAGAGGGGAAAGAAAAACTAAAAAAAACTAAAAAACTGAATGAAAAGTGTGAAGGGTGGACTTTATATAGTCTTGTCTTTTGGTTGGTGAGTGGGCTTTCTCCCGTTCTTCTTGTCTTCTCGTCTTTTCAGAAAAGTTGACGTTTTCGATTCTGATTCGGGATTTGTCGTCGATTAAATTCAACTCGTCTTTTAATTTCTTCGTTTAATAGACTTGAGTTTCTTCGACTTATGTAAAACTTCCATCTTTGGTCCTTTTCTTCGATAAATCTTCGAATAGGCCCAGTGACTTCAAATCTTTTGCATCTCTTGGACAATAGACTTCATCTTGAGTCTTTTTCTTTGGTAAAACCCGTGCAATCCCATGTTTTCTTCAATATTCATCCGGTTGGCTCTGAAAACACAATAAACACAAAAACCACGCATAATTCCAAACAAATGATATTAAATACGCGTTTTGGTCTCGTTTTATCCAGAATTAAGTGGTAAAAGGATGCGTGTTTACACACCTATCAAATCCCCTACACTTATCCATTGCCATGCCCTCATGCAATGCTTAGTGATAAAGCAATTTTACACTTTTCTCATAATTAATCAACCTTGGCCTTATTAGAATACTACTAAACAGAAATTTAAGTACTAAGAGAAATTAAAATCTTTAAAGTAAATAAAAGGAAAGAAAACCATTTTCACTTGAAAATAGCTATACGTAAATAACTTGCAAAGAAATCAGTGACTTACATTAGGGCTTTGGTGCTGTGAAGATTTATCACCCTCAAGTTTCACGTTCCCCAAACTAAGCTTAAAAACGAGATCATTGTTATTATAAGTTTTTAAATCAAACACTTACACACATGGCTTAATTATATGCTTAAACTCCCTTATTCCTAGGTGTATCTCTTATATTTCATTTTTGTCTTAGAATGATCATGAAGATGCATTTTTGGACTTATTTCGATAGTTTATTTAGGCTGAAAGCAAAGTAGGACGATTTGATCAATAGTTAGCTAAAGGACAAAATCTCTTAAAACTGCTTCTCGGGATATCAAAAAGTTCATATCTTGGCATAACTCGGTTCACGATTTGAGACCTTTCTCGGGCCGATATTTGGCATGTACTTCATACTTCATATCTTGAGAGACGTGCTTGAGATAATGGTCTTCTCATCGTTCATAGAGTTTCTTCACTTGGAGACTTTTGAGAGGTACTCCAACTTTGTTGACCACGACTTCATCATTATTACTTCAGTCTCTATTTGGGATTTTGAGATACAACGATCCGCCTCCTTTTCGGACTTGGATCTATTTATCCTCATACCTTGTTAGGGTCTTTTCGGATAGACTTCTCCATGATCTTTATGGGAGTTGATTGCTTTTCGTCGTGAGTCTTGATCCTTCATATTGACTTTGGGAATAATGCTTTTCACATCACTTTGGATCTTTAGCAATAAAATGGAATCCTCATGCCTTGTTAGGGCCTTTTCGGACTCGCCAATCTTCACGCCCCGCTTCATAAGTTATGCCTTGGCTATGAACTCTTATCATTACCGAGCAACTTTTAAACGATCTTGGGCTAGAAGCTAAGTAACTTTTCAAATCGTACGACCTTACTTATTGCAGATAATTTATTAGCAAGTGATGGGAGAATAGGCAAATAATTACACCAAGTGAGCTTGTGCAAGAATACTGACTTATAATTGACTCTATCATTTCTCGTCCTCCACAATTTAAAATCTCAAGTAATGAGACTCGTGGATACTTAGCCTAATAAACCAATTAAGGTCTACATGGTTAAGGATACTAGCTAGAATAAACTTGGATAAGTCTATTCGGGTTGAGTCAAAATAAACGCAACGGGCCAAATATGTCAAAGACTTCTAAACTAGCTACACCACTTTATTAAAATTTGACTTTATTGCGGGATATATACATACGAAAGCAACGATAAAAATTTAAAAATTACGACTAAATGGCCAAAGTTAATAAAAAATTTGAATAATGTTGAAAAATATGATTTTCCGGTTAAATGAAGGCATTTTCATGGAAAAGTCCACTTAAAACTTCGATAGAAGTCCCCCCTACACTTAGAATAAACATTGTCCTCAATGTTTAAGCATGTGGGAAAAGTCTCCCCTACACTTATGACATTGTGCATGTTGGTTAACTCAAGTTAAGGAAGAGACGACTAAAGTGATCAATTTCAAATGTGAGTATGAAGAAAATTGAATCACGATAGTTGAGAGATACAACCGGATTTCGGATAACACGGGAACACGGTTCTTCAGAGATTCCAAGAGTGCACTAATCCCTGTAATCACATCACCACACAAAGACAAAGAACCTATAGAGGTCCCCCTACACTTAGGGGGTAAAAACAGAAAAGGATAGAGACTCGGGTTGCCTCCCGAGGAGCGCTTGTTTTTGATAACCGAGTCACGAGCCTGACTCGACCCAAAATTAGTTCATGGGGAACGTGGTGAGGGATGGAATCATCTCCTAAGAGGTGTCCTCACCAAAGTACAACTTCACTCGTTGGCCATTCCCCTTGAAATTAGGTCCATTAGGTTGAGCGAGCTCGAGAGTACCATATGGAAAAATTTGGGCAATGGTGAATGGGCCGGACCAACGAGATTTCAGCTTGCCCGAAAAGACTTTCAACCGAGAGTTAAAGAGTAAAACTTTGTCTCCAACATGGAACTCTCGGTTCTTAATCTTAGAGTCGTGAATGAGCTTAGTCTTCTCCTTATAGATCAAGGAATTTTCATAAGCCTCATTACGGAGTTTATTCAGCTCATTGAGTTGGATCTTGCGTAGGTCACCGGCTTTGTTGATATCAAAATTAGCCCACTTCAAGGCCCAGTAAGCCTTGTGCTCCAACTCAATGGGGAGGTGGCACGCTTTCCCGTACACGAGACGATATGGTGTACAACCAATCGGAGTCTTGTATGCAGTACGAAAAGCCCACAAAGCATCATCAAGTTTATCAGCCCATGAGGCACGATGCTCTCCCACGGTTCTTTCCAGAATTCGCTTTAGTCCTCGGTTGGATATTTCAGCCTGGCCATTAGTTTGTGGGTGGTAGGCTGTGGAAAGACGATGATTTACACCGTACTTAGCCATGACTCTAGCAAATTGGTCATTGCAAAAATGAGTCTCACGATCACTAATAATGGCACGAGGCACACCGAATCTAGCGAATAGAGATTTCAAAAAGTTACAAACCATCCTTGCGTCATTAGTGGGTAAAGCTTTGGCTTCAACCCACTTTGAAACGTAGTCAACGGCTACAAGGATGTATTTGTTTCCTTTAGAAGAAGGGAATGGCCCCATAAAGTCGATACCCCAAACATCAAAGATTTCACATTCTTGTATGAAATTCTGAGGCATCTCGTCTTTATGTGTGATCGTGCCTTGTTTTTGGTAAGCCTCACAACGTTTAACCATATTGTGAGCATCACGATATATGGAGGGCCAATAAAATCCCGAGTCAAACACTTTTTTGGCGGTGTAGTTGGGACCAAAGTGACCACCAGTGGGTCCTTTGTGGCAAGCATCAAGGATTTCAAAAGCTGCCGGTCCATCAACACATCGGCGAATAATCAAGTCGGCACACTGTTTGAATAGATACGGGTCATCCCAGAAGTAAGTCTTAATGTCTTTGAAAAACTTTTTCTTTTGCTGGGATGTTAACCCGTCGACGAGAATTCCACCCGCCAAGTAGTTTGCAATGTCCGCAAACCACGGGGTTTCATAAGAATTCGAATTGATAGACATTAAGGTCTCCAAGGGAAAAGAATCATTGATCTCTTTGTTCGGATGATCCCCCTGGTAAGGATCCTCAAGTCTACTGAGATGATCCGCGGCTAGGTTTTCAGCTCCTTTTTTATCGCGAATTTCGATTTTAAATTCTTGGAGAAGCAAAACCCAGCGAAGAAGTCTTGGTTTGGAATCTTGCTTTGTCAACAAGTACTTCAACGCGGAATTATCGGTGTAAACGATTGTGGTGGAAAGGACAAGATAGGGGCGGAATTTTTCAAAGGCATAGACAACAGCTAAAAGCTCTTTTTCGGTTGTCGTATAATGCAATTGTGCCCCCGTCATTGTTTTAATAGCGTAATGGATCGGTTGGAAGTGTTTGTTCACTCTTTGTCCCATAACCGCTCCAATAGCAAAATCACTAGCATCGCACATCAACTCAAAGGGAAGCTCCCAATTAGGGGTAACCAAGACGGGTGCCTTAGTTAGCTTATCCTTAAGCGAGTTGAAGGCTTCAAGACACTCTTTGGAAAAGATAAAAGGAGTATCTTTTTCCAAGAGGTGGGTCATCGGGCGAGCGATTTGAGAAAAATCTTTGATGAATCGACAGTAGAAGCCCGCATGACCCAGAAAACTTCTCACACCCTTCACGGTTGAAGGTGGAGGCAACTTAGCGATAACATCGACTTTAGCACGGTCTACTTCAAGACCGGCTTTCGAGATCTTGTGTCCTAGCACGATGCCTTCTTTTACCATAAAATGGCATTTTTCCCAATTCAGAACAAGGCGAGTGTCTTCGCACCGCTTAAGCATACGTTCCAAATTGGCAAGGCAAGAGGAGAAGGAATCCCCGAAGACCGAGAAATCATCCATGAAGACTTCCATGGTTTGATCAACCATGTCATGGAAGATAGCTAACATGCACCTTTGGAAAGTCCCAGGGGCATTACATAAGCCAAAAGGCATCCTTTTGTACGCAAATGTGCCATAGGGACAAGTGAATGTTGTCTTCTCTTGATCTTGGGGATCGATGGGTATTTGGAAATAACCCGAGAAACCATCAAGAAAGCAGTAATATTCATTACCCGCTAAACGTTCAAGCATTTGGTCCATAAAAGGTAGAGGGAAATGATCCTTTCTCGTGGCATCATTGAGTTTGCGGTAGTCTATACAAACTCTCCACCCAGTAACGAGACGAGTGGAAATCAACTCGTTGTGTTCATTGGGAACAACGGTTATTCCGCCCTTCTTGGGCACACAATGGATTGGACTAACCCATGGTGAATCCAAAATAGGGTAAATCATACCCGCATCAAGAAGTTTGATAACCTCTGTTTTGATGACTTCATGTATTTTTGGATTCACCCTTCGTTGGCTTTGAATTGTGGGCTTAAAGTCGTCCTCCATGAGAATTTTGTGTGTGCAGAAGTGAGGATCAATTCCGCGAATATCATAGATTTTCCAAGCAATAGCCTTCTTATGATCTTTAAGCACGGCGATGAGGCGAGTTTTCTCTTCATCTTTCAAATCCTTCGCGATAATGACGGGCGACTTATTCTCTTCTTCAAGGAACACATACTCGAGATGGGGCGGCAACTCCTTAAGTTCTAAATCCGGAGGATTTCGACGGGAGGCGTATTCAAAGTCGGAGTATCGATAGCAATAACCGTGGGAGATGGTGGAGAAAGGTTGTCTTCGTTGAGAAGGTTATCAAAGAAATGCATGTCTTCATCCCCATCGGTGGGAGAATCATCATTAGCTAAGTTCACATCTCCCATGGTGGTTTCAAGATTGTTCCAAAACAAATCACTTTCTCCAAATAGAGACAGTGATGAATCAATAGAGGAAACGGTTTCAACAGTGGGAAGAGAGGTAGGAATATTTTTACAAGCATCATTAAAGTGTTCTTCACAAGCCTCATCCAGAATGTCAATATAATTAACACTCTCGTATGAATAAGGTTGTTTAGACAACTTTCCCATGTTGAAGACGATTTTATCGTCACCCACTCTCATGATAAGCTCACTGGCTTCAACATCGATGAGAGTGCGACCGGTCCTCAGGAATGGACGACCCACGATCAAGGGAGCACGAGGGTCCATCTCGTAGTCGACGACGACGAAATCGGCAGGAAAATTGAATTTGTCGACTCCTACAAAGACGTCTTCGGCTATCCCCACTGGATAAGCAACCGTACGGTTAGCTAATTCCAAAGTCATTTTGGTGGGGACAAGCTCAGGGAGAGATAATTGCTTCCAAACGCTTAGAGGCATTAGATTAATACTTGCACCTAGATCGGCTAGGGCCATGCAATTCTCTACTCCCGGGAAATTGCAAGGGATTAAGAAACGACTCGGATCACCAAGCTTAGTTGGCAATTTCCTTAAAAGCACTGCAGAGAAATTCTCATAAAGTTAGGTGTTGGCAATATCAAGAAGCTTTTCCTTGTCACTCAGAAGATCTTTAAACATTTTCGCGTACTTAGGCATGTGAGCGAGAGCCTCAGCGAAGGAGATATTGAAATTCAGTTGTTTAAACATTTAAAGAAAGTTCGAAACCTGAATATCGTCCTTGCTTTTGAGTTTCTCTTTCCTCAACCTAGATGGATAAGGTATATTGGAAGAAGAGGAAGGCTTTGGGAGAATAGGATCAGTCACATCCATGGGTGGAGGAGGGGTAGAAGGAAGAGGTGGAGAAATTGGGGAAGGAGAAGGATGAGGAATAGGAGCAGGTGACTCGTTCTCCTTAGTCACAACCACCGATGGAGGTATAGGAAGCTCGGGTTCCTTGGTACCTTTGCCACTGCGAGTAGTGATTGCTTTCATCTCCCCTCTTGGATTTGCAACGGTGTTACTCGGAAGAGTACCCGAAGAAGAGGGTTGATTACCTTGGAAGAAACTAGCCATCATGTTTTTTAAGTCATTTGTTTGACTATCCAAAGTATTTCTCATGTCGGCTCTCAACTCGTTCCCTTGTTTGACCAGGTCTGCTTTCAAGTTGAGCACTTCCGGCTGAAGGTTTCCCACGATCACATCGTTTGTCCTCATATAGGTTTCCACTTCTTGGTGTAAAGCGTTGGGTTGGTTGGGAGGAGCATTGTATGCGGGTGGTTGATAAGCAGGTTGCTGGTATACTTGGTTGTTTCGTTGAGGTGGTTGTCGTTGTTTGTGAGGTGGGATGTATGGTGTACGAGGTTGTTGTTGTTGTTGAGGAGGGCGATTGAGGTTTTGTTGTTGGTTTGGGTTGTTTGGAGGGAAACCGGGTGGTGAGAGGTAGTTGTTGGAGCGGTAGCTAAGCAAATTACGGTCACCTTGAGGACGGGCTTGATAAGCAGGTTGAGGATAGGTGCCATAGGCTGCATTCACATTTTCATAAGGGTAGTCTTGGGTGGCAGTACAAGTGTTGTAAGAGTGAGGACCCCCGCATATCTCGCATGGTTGGCTAACAGCATTGACTTGAGCGTCTTTAGCGTTTCTAGCGTTGATGTTGTTGGTGTTGCTGGCGGTTTGGGTAGCAAGCGAATCAAGAAGCGTAGTGATTTTGTCAAGTCGCTTATCGCTGTCACTAGTACTAGCACTAGCAACATTGGTCCGAACACTCTTGGTTTGCACACGAGACTTATTCTCAATGATATCCCAAGCAGCATTAGAAGTCTTAGCCAAAAGATTACCCCCCGAGGCACTGTTTAGTGAATCTTGGTCATTCATGTTTAAACCATTATAAAAAGTGTTAATTTGATGCACTTTGGTAAAACCATGTTGTGGGCATTTTCTCAAAAGGTCTTTGAAACGGTCCCAAGATTCACTAAACGACTCATCGTACTTTTGTTCAAAATTTATGATTTCATTCCGCAAAGCGGTAGTATGAGAGGGTGGGAAAAAGTAATTGATAAACTTGGTCTCCAAATCCGTCCACGAGAGAATACTCTGTGGCGGTTCCTTAGCAAGCCAATGCCGGGCTTGTCCCTCTAAAGAAAAGGGAAAAAGTTGTAGACGGATTACCTCTTGTGGCACACCATTGAACTTGACCGTATTAGTGAGTTGTAAGAATCTCTTGATGTGGTCATGTGGATCATCAATGGTACGCCCCAAGAATGGTTGAGCAGAGACCATCTGGATAAAGCCGGATTTGAGCTCAAAATTGTTGGCTGCAATCGCTGGTATAACAATTGGATCAGTGTTGCCATCTACATGGGCTTGCAGCAGTTCAATCATCGGGCGATTATCCGGTAGAGGCTCATTGTTGTTGTTATTATTCATGTTGTTGAAAGGTGGGTTGTTGTTGTTATTATTGTTGTTTGGAGGTGGTATGTTGTTGTTGTTTTGTACACCGACCATGTCTAAGTTATCGAGAGGCTCGGGCTCTTGATAAGATGTTGATCGAGTGCGCATAAACCTGCAAAAGAACTAACAAGAGAAAAACAAAGCAAAAATATTTTTGGTTTTTTATGTTTTTTACTTTTTAGGATTTTTGAAATTTTATATTTTTTAGTGTTTTTGAAATTTTTTATGAAAAAGTAACGTTCACGGTGAACGGATCCCAAAATCCAAGTTCTCACAAAAAACTGTTGATCTTAACGAGAAGAGCCGGCAGCGGCGCCATTTGATACTCGCATTTTGTATGGGGTCTTATGTTCTCTCGATATCCTCTCG
The DNA here is from genome assembly GCA_025667525.1 of Glebionis coronaria. NCBI lineage: Eukaryota > Viridiplantae > Streptophyta > Magnoliopsida > Asterales > Asteraceae > Glebionis > Glebionis coronaria. Next base: position 284,630,713 of record CM046875.1, read on the forward strand.
AATTGATCTTGGTTCTAAGTGGAATGATTTGTTTTTGGTGACAAATAGGGGGTTTGGATTTTTAATCTACTAAAAGTTTTAATGCATGAAAATGTAAACTTAAATTTAAAAGCAATTAAATTAATAACAATTAATAAAAACTAGGATTAAAATTAGAATATAAGTAAATGTAAAATGACAAAACATTAAGTATCACTTGAAAATGCTAAAAAGAAAAATGATTCGGAAGTTCTTACTGATTCGGATGTTTTCTGAATGAAAAGATGTCAACTCCTTGATCCGTAACTTTACTCGGAAGTTTGGTTCGGAAGATTGATCCGGAACTTTACTCGGAACCTTCACTCAGAACTTTACTCGGAACCTTCATGCGGAACTTTGATTCGGAAGTTAGTTCGGAAGTTCACCCGGAACTTTTCGTTCGGAAGTTCACTCGGAAGATTGATTCGGAAGATTGATCCGGAACTTTATCCGGAACTTTATCCGGAACTTTGAGTCGGAAGTTTATTCGGAACTATCAACAGATTCGGAACTTTTTGAAAGAACATTCATTCGGAACTTTTAAACTGACTCGGAACTTTTGAAAAGAAAACTTATTCGGAAGATTTTGTTCGTTCGGAACTTTTGGTTCATTCGGAAGTTTGTGTTCATCCGGAAGTTTTGTTCATCCGGAACCTGGGAACACTCAAGAACAGTACTATACCGAAGAACAGGGGAATCGATTTTAAGCTAAAAATTCACCAAGTTTTCAACCAAAACTTAAATAAAACTAAACACAAATGATATACTAACCAATAACTACAAATCCCATCAATAAAAACATAAAACCCAACAACTTTTAAAGATTAAATCAATCAAATAAGAACTTAAACTTTTAACCAAATAGATGGAGATGAACAAGATGAAATGGAAAGATTTAATTGATAGAATAAGGTTTTAACAATCACAAAACAAGGATGAAATTACAAGATTGAAAAACAAAGATCAAAATCACCAAACACTCTAGTGGTGTTGGTGAATCCTACGAAAAGAAAGGGAGAAAAAAGAGGGGAAAGAAAAACTAAAAAAAACTAAACAACTGAATGAAAAGTGTGAAGGGTGGACTTTATATAGTCTTGTCTTTTGGTTGGTGAGTGGGCTTTCTCCCGTTCTTCTTGTCTTCTCGTCTTTTCAGAAAAGTTGACGTTTTCGATTCTGATTCGGGATTTGTCGTCGATTAAATTCAACTCGTCTTTTAATTTCTTCGTTTAATAGACTTGAGTTTCTTCGACTTATGTAAAACTTCCATCTTTGGTCCTTTTCTTCGATAAGGCCCAGTGACTTCAAATCTTTTGCATCTCTTGGACAATAGACTTTATCTTGAGTATTTTTCTTCGGTAAAACCCGTGCAATCCCATGTTTTTTTCAATATTCATCCGGTTGGCTCTGAAAACACAATAAACACAAAAACCACGCATAATTCCAAACAAATGATATTAAATACGCGTTTTGGTCTCGTTTTAGCCAGAATTAAGTGGTAAAAGGATGGGTGTTTACACACCTATCACCTTCCCAATGAAAAGCTAAGTGGAGTGAGAAGCAAACTTCTTGACATTACAAGCAAGTTGTCATTTATGGGAACAGTGCATGATGATGCTGATATCATCACCACTTTCCTTAAAAGTCTTGGTGATGCATGGAAGATTGAAGCAAGGTCTATGATTGCTAATAATACTCACAAAAGTTCCACCTCTGATGATGTTTATAATAAACTGAGGCTTGTAGAGAGTGAGATCCTTTTGGATCAAGGAAGCAAGTCTACCAATGGCAATATGGCCTTCTTCTCACATAGTGAAGGTCAATTTGATCAAAGGGAGTCATACATGCACCCCGTTACTGGATCACCTTGTGTCAACGTTGGATCAAGCTTTGTCAGCGCCTCACATTCAGACACTGACACATACAATGTTGACTCACCAAGAGTTAAGCCTGCTGGTATTGATCTAGATACAGTGTGTGTATACATTGCTTCATTTCCCAATGGTTCAGTGATTACATATGAGGACCTTGAGCAAATTAGTGATGAGCACTTGGAAGAGATGGACTTAAAGTGGAATATGGCACTCGCTAGCATAAGGGCCAATAGATGGAATAGAAGATTCAGGAAGAAGATGACTTTCAATGCTAAAGACACTGTTGGGTTTGATAAATCCAAGGTTGAGTGTTACAATTTCCATAGAATAGGTCACTTTATGAGAGAGTGTAGATCTCCTAGAAGATCTGATGCTAGGAAGCCTTCAAACCAAATCGTCAAGGTTGAAGATACAAAAGCTATGGTTGCCATACAAGACATAGATGGTGTTGGATGGGATTGGAGCTTTTTGGCCAAGGATGTGGAAGAGAACAAGGCCTTGGTTGAAGAAAAGGAGGAAGAGGAGCATGTTCACTATGCTCTCATGGCACATTCTTCATCTTCATCAGACAATGAGGTATATGATGACGCATTTTGTAGTAAAGGTTGTCGATTAAACACTGAAAAACTTAATAATGAGAATTTAAAGTTAAAATCAGATGTTAATGAAAGATGCAAGTCATCTAACTATCAACTTGCACTTGTTCAAACTGAAAAGACTGTGGCTGAGTATATGAAAATGGAGCTTGACCTAAACGATCAAATCATTGTTTTGACTCATGACCAAAATGCTAGTATTAAGGTAAGGGACATCATGGAGAGATCCAATGGTGCTCTTCAGGCTAAGTTAGATGAAGCTATAAAAAACAAAGATAATGTAGATCTTATAATTCAAAGATTTGATAAAGCTTCTCAAACCCTAGAAAAATGTGTCAGTGAACAAAGGGACTCTAGGGATATGAGTGGGATTGGGATGAAAGAGTATGCTGGTGTTCCATCACCTGCTGGGAACTTCTATGATGTCCTTAGAAAGATTTGTCTTGGACTGGTATACCAGAACTCCAAGAAGAGGAATTTATTCCTCCATCAAGAGTCCTTACTCCAGTAGAGGAATACAAGCAAAAATTGACTGATTTAGACCAATGGAAGAAAGCCAACCCTACCTTGTTTGTTAAGGGTGGCATGCTTAGTGACAGCCCAAATGAGTCAATTGTGGTAAATTACACCCTTTAGGAAAAAGGCGTAAAAGTGGTAAGTATCAAACAAATGACTTTAGGAAAAATCAAGTGTTAATGACCCTTAATGGTGATGAAAGTTCGTTTCCCAAGGAGGTATATGTGTGTGACTAAGATGTACAAGGTTTGAGATTAATAATTAGTTTAGAAGGGGATTAGAAGAGAAAATGACGAAGACGTAAAAATAAAATTACCAAGAATTCTCACTATTAGAAAGTTAAGACGTAGAACCTTAAAAATCACAAAAATAAAAATAAATTCTAAAAATTACTAAAAATTCACCAAAAATCAAATATAATAAACTAAGAGTTTACCAATGATCAAAACTTTTACAAACCTTTTAAATAATTAAATATTTAATTTTTAAATGCTAATTAAAGCCCAAAAAATCAAATAAATTATCAAAAAGCCCAAATAAAGATTTTACAATTAATAAAACTAAAAAATGACCTAAAAAGATTAAAAACTATTTTTGGAAATTTTAAAACTAATAAAAACTATTTAAAATGATTTAAAAACTATTAAAACTTAAAATAATTATAAAAATTAATCTAAAAGTGATAAAATTATTCTAAAAGTTTCTAAATTCCTATTTTAATGTATTAAACCTAAGAAAAATGTAAAAAGTTGGGAAATGTGAAATTTTAAAAATAATAATAAAATAATATTAAAATAATATTAAAAATCCAAAAATTCTAAAAAATTCTAAAAACTTGCAAACTAGTTTATTTTAACCTAAATAATCAGAAAATCAAAGTAAAATTACCAAAATACCCCTAATGGGCCCTCAAATGGGCCAAATCCAAAAACAGTCAACCTAAATGGGCTTTTGGGCCCAAAAAGTCAAACTCGGCCCAATTGACTTGGAAAAGCCCTATCTGACTCAAAATTTAATTCTAAGAACAAAACTCTAAAGGCCCAAAAGCTGAAAATGTGCTTATCATAGCTTATTGAACACAAAGCTTATTCTTATTGGGCTTTTCAGCCCATTAAGCCATAAGCTAATGCCATAAGCTCTAATTTGACACACAACCCTCTTTTAGGATGCTTAAGAGATCTGTCAAAAGAAATTTCCAATAAGCACACTCAATAAGCCAGAAAATAGAAAAGCAAAAATCCACAAAACGACAAAATAGTCGTTTTTGAGAAATAATGCACCTTAAAGGCTGATTCAACTTGCAAAAGCTTTCAAATGGACTCAATAAGCAAAATCAATCAACAAAAATCCAAAAGCACAACCAATAAGCCAGAATAAGCACAAAGGAACTTATGTAAAAGTCAAAGGAGTTGGTTTTCTAGTCAAACCTAAAAGTCAACCACCCAAATGCTCCAGTATGAACAAATGGGTCAAAATATGAGCACCTATTACAAAAAAAAAGTTGTTGCTGGTTGGAATAAGCTATTATAGCTTATTGATAAGCTGACACCAAATTTACACTAGTAGTGGCAACCAGCAGGGGAAAGGAGTTCCCACTGCTTTGACTAATTGACCAAGCTTATTTGAGAGTTCTGGTTTGATTCAATTGGAAACAAAGACACCCTTGTGATAAGTGAATCACAAGGAGTCAATAGCAACAATAAAATCACAAAATGATCCACACAATAAGCCACAATAAGCCGAACAGTCACAAGATAAGCACCAGATATGCAAATAAGCAGTTAAGCACTTAATAAGCAGATTTAAGCAAAATAAGCCAACCAAACTTAACCAGATGCATACACAAGCTATATAAACAAACAATAAACACAAAGCAACAAGAATCAAACACTGAATCAAAGTAAATAACAAGATCAAAGCATAAAAAGTTTCTGATGAACAATGAACAATATGCAGAAACAGTTTGCTGATATACTTGACACTTGATCCAATTTCAAGCCTCAAATCCTTCTACCCTGGTGTGATTAACTATGATTTAGCAATTGTTAACCCTAACCTATGCTTAGATCTAGGTGTCCTCAAAATCCTAGCCAATTTTATCAAGTTATGAAGATTTTATAGCCAATTCAAGAATCAATGTGTTCAAAGCCTCAAAACCTTCAAACAGATGAACATATGCACCCAAATAACAGATACCAATACTTGCTCACAACAAACAAACACTTAACAAGCCACAAATCAAACTTATGCAGTAATCCCAAACACCCTTTTAAAACTTGATTTCACAAATTTTCAAAGGCTCATGAAGATTCAACCCACAAATCAGTTCAATAACACCTCAATAACATCAAACCAAGCCAAATCAACAATAATCAACCATAATAACACAGATTCAACCATAAACATGAAATTCACCAAAAATTCAGAAAATAAAAGAGAAATTGAAAAAAGAGAAGGATGCAAACCTCCAAGACCTACATCCAGGCCCTGGATTGTTTGAGCTGAGGTACTAGCAGAACAAGTACCAGCTTCCAATGCTGCTAAGATGAACAATCAATAAGGTGAGATCAAATAAACAAGCACTTTCTGATTTTTGAAACCCAAGCTTTATCAACTAAAACCTTGCCTCAAAAACCTTCAAACATATAAATGGAACTCAGAATTAGGCTATTCCAACACCAACTTTTAATAAACAAGAACAAGATTTCTCAAAATTCAGAAAATCAAATTTTATTACTTTAAAAAGGAATTACAAAGATTGATAGCCTAAAACTGGAACAAAGGGACTCTCACATGTTGAGGTCTCCTTTTATAGGCAAATGCCTGGCTAAACACTATTTACAAACCCTAGATGTGATTTCTCTATAATGCCCTTGGTCTTCTAGACGTTTTCTTGATATGAGCTGTCCAAAATGCCTCCAAACCGTTTAAAATAGCTTTGTGATGAAGCAATGAGTGTCAGCTGTTGATCTTGACACGTGGCTAAGCTTGGAGCCCAAGTTGTGTTTTGATTGGTGGACGGGTTTGAATGGTGGGGCCTATTGGTGAGTGGAGATGAGGGTTTTGTGTGTGGGATGTGATTCTGCATGTGTGAATCACACGTGGGTATGGGTAATTTTGATTTACCCTTTGTTTTAAGTGGGGTAAAATCTGGGTGGATGAAGGGTGAATAGTAAGTTGTTTGATCCGATTTTGGGGTAGTGAAAGGTGTTTGGCGCATTTTCAGTTTGAAAGTTTGAAATAGACACCTTTGGTCCTTGTTCTTTGGGATTTTTGGTAAACAAAGTTTTTCAGCCCTAAAACGTATTCTCCTTTGTTAAATACTTTCACCACTTGTCACTTTTGGCACCAAACTTTGGAAAAAGGATTTCAAGGGTTATTTTTGCCATTTTTGGATAATTCAAGGGCTGATCTTGGACATTCTTGATCTTCAAAGGTCTTCATTGTATATTAATCTTTATGAGAGACCATTGTTGGCAATTTTGATTTGTTGAGGGACTAATCTTGCCATTTCTTCAAAGTTGAGGGACCTTTTGTGTAATTTTGACAAACTTAAGGGACCAAACTTGTAATTATGAATATACAAGGGTTTTAAGTGTCAATTCTTCAATAAATGAGGATCAATCTTGTTTGTCTTCAAGTCTTCAAGGGTATTTGTTGAGAATTCCATGATTAGGGCCCGGTTCTTTGTACGGCTTCGTTTCTCGTGTCCGTTTTTCCTTGTAACTTGTTATCTTTTGTCTTTTTCACGATATCCATACCTAAAATACACAAGTAAACAAACACAAGCATATATATGGTATTCTTATGACATTTTATGCATTTAAAGCCCGAAAAGAACGATGAGATCATGTATAAATGCCATCTCATCACTCCCCCATACTAAGCCATTGCCGTGCCCTCACGCAATGCTAGAATAAAGTATCTAAGCATCACCAAAGTTCAATTTTATTAACCTTTATTGAAGAGTAAAAGACTTGCAACATACTACGAAGATGTGTAAAGACATAATGTATGATTTTCATCACAAAAAGTGACTTTTAGGGTCAAAGAATAGGAACAAGTAAATGCCCCTTAGAGTAAACTTCGTCATCCTTGATTGTCATACATTCCATGCTAAGTGCAAAAACAAGATCATTGTTGGTACAAGTCACAATGCTAACACTACTCATACGTCCAAATTGTGTAATACTTTTTCTCCCCGCAATCCTAGTTATTATAAAAGGAAATGGGTTACTAGCATTTTTTATCTATTTGTCATGGATCACAAGTGATTCATATTGACTTATTTGAGTAGTTATTAGTCCGAAAGCAAAGTAGCACGATTTGATCAATAGTTAGCCGAAGGACAAAATCTTTTAAAACGGCTTCTCGTGTATCTCCTTAAGTTCATATCTTGGCATAACTCGTTTCACGATTTGAGACCTTTCTCAGACCGATATTTGGCATGTACTTCATAATTCAAATCTTGGGAAGACGTTCTTGAAATTATGGTCTTCTCTTCATATATTTGGAATTTCTTCACTTGACGTTTTTTGAGAGATTCTTCATATTGGACCACGACTTCATCATTTTTCTTCAATCTTTACTTTGGATTTTGATATACAACGATCCGCCTCCTTTTCGGACTTGGATATATTTATCCTCATACCTTGTTAGGGTCTTTTTGGATAGACTTTCTCCATTCTTTAGGGGAGTAATAGCTTCTCGTCGTGTGTCTCGATCCTTCATATTGATTTAGGAATAATGATACTTCACATCATCTTGGATCTTTAGCAAAAATAGAGCTCCTCATGCCTTGTTAGGGCCTTTTTGGATGATCGCCAATCTTCGCGTCCCGCTTCAATAAGTTATGCCTTGGCTATGAACTCTATTCAACCCCGAGCAACTTTTAAACGATCTTGCGCTAGAGGCTAAGTAACCTTTCAAATCGTACGACCTTACTTATTGCAATTATGATTTATTCCTAATGCATTGATCTTATGGGAAGAAAAAGCCACAATTAAAAACATGAGTTTTTGAAAGAACACTTTCATGTTCTATGTTTGGCATGATCACTTGTCTAATTCTATCATTTCTCGTTCTTCACTATATAAAGACCTCTAATTAAAGAGACTCGTGAATACTTAGCCATGCAAGTCAAAATTAAGCCAAATTTGGATTAGCTTTCATTAAGACTATATCAAATCAAAGTTTTGGGTTTTCAAGCCACATATAGGATCTTGCACTTTCTTGGACTTTTTCAAGTTTAGAGAATGCGTTTTATAGTTCCCTTGATAAGTAACTTTCTAGAATCAATTATAGGAACTTGCGAAAAGTTCTTGTTCTTAACCCGTATGAATTAAGACTTTCGCGTTTTAAAGCTCCCTATATAAAAGTCTAGCAAAACTTGAATTGAGCGGGTTAAGGAATGTAAATGGCTCCAAATGCCCATCAAGTCAAAAATTAACTCTTATTCTACCCATCGGAAAATATACATTCGTGTCTTAAAAACACTTATGAAAACTAAGAAAAATTTAAAATTTGGCCATTTTTAGCCTTATTTGCAAAACAAAACATTGAAAGTTGGAAAGCGTGAGGGCGTAGCAAAGCAAGTATCTATGCACCCCCCCATACTAAAAGTAAACATTGTCCTCAATGTTTCGAGTCTAAAGGTGGAGCACCCCCATACTAGAGACGAAGAGTCGAATGCTTAGGATCTAGCATGGAAAGGGTGATCAACAATATATCTAAAGCCGTTTATTAAGTATGCTAAAAGATAATTGTTAGAACAATAAAGGATATGTCATGGATTCGTGAAAAACTTCTTCAAACGAACGATGGAGGCTCACGTAAACGAACACGAGAGTCTTCAATCGTAGATAATGATGATCTAGATAACACAATCACAAACAACCACGAGACAACGAGTTGAAAGGGTACAAGTCCCCTTATTAGTGAATAGTGAGCATAAAAGATAAGCATGGGATCTCCCCCACGAGGCACCTCGTTTTTGATTACCGAGTCATGAGCTCGACTCGATCCCCTCAATGCTAATTATCATTGGGGAAGGTGACTTGGTCGAGGGCAACCATTGAAGGAATTTCCCCACCAAAGTAGTGCTTAAGCCTATGTCCATTCACCTTGAAATTAGGACCATCATCTTGAGCTAGCTCAATGGTCCCATATGGAAACACTTGTGTAATGGTGAACGGACCCGACCAACGAGATTTCAATTTCCCATAAAATATCTTAAGACGAGAGTTAAAAAGCAACACTTGATCACCAACGTTAAAAACCCGGTTTTTAATCTTTGAATCATGAAACTTTTTAGTCTTTTCTTTAAAAATTAATGAATTTTCATAAGCATTATCCCTTAATTCATCCAATTCATTCAATTGTATTTTCCGGTGATCTCCCGCGGTCTTCAAGTCAAAATTTGCATGCTTAAGGGCCCAATATGCCTTATGCTCCAACTCAATGGGCAAATGACAATTCTTCCCATAGACTAACTTATAAGGAGTGAAACCGATAGGTGTCTTATAAGCGGTCCTAAAGGCCCATAAAGCGTCATCAAGTTTGTCAGACCATGAAGCACGGTTTTCTCCAGTTGACCTCTCTAAAATCCTCTTCAAAGCTCGGTTCGAAACCTCGACTTGCCCACTCGTTTGCGGGTGATAAGCCGTAGAAAGACGATGAGTAACTCCATATTTCTTTAGAACCTTTTCGAATTGGTCATTACAAAAATGGGTTCCACGATCGCTTATAATAGCACGAGGGGTTACGAACCGAGAGAATAGTTGCTTCAAAAACTTTACTACCACACGAGCATCATTAGTAGGCAAAGCCTTAGCTTCCACCCACTTAGAAAGATAGTCCACCGCGACGAGGATATATTTGTTGCCATGAGACGATGGGAACGGCCCCATAAAGTCTATTCCCTATATGTCGAAAATCTCACATACTTGAATTATGTTTTGCGGCATTTCATCACGTTGAGACGATTTTCCTTGACGTTGGCACGAATCACACGACTTCACAAGTGCGTGTGCATCACGATAGATAGAAGGCCAAAAGAAACCGGCATCGAACACTTTCTTAGCCGTGAGATTAGCACCGTGGTGACCACCCGTGGGTCCCTCGTGACAAGCTTTAAGGATATTAGAAGCTTCGGCACCAAACACACAACGTCGAACGAGTTGATCCGCACAAATCCGAAAGAGATAAGGGTCGTCCCAAAAATAGAACTTGACGTCACGAAAGAATTTTCGTTTTTGTTGTGTCGTCATACCCTTGATTATGAAATTGACCGCATGGTAATTTGCAATGTCGGCAAACCATGGGTGGTGTCTTTAGAATTCACTACACCGAGAGTCTCAAGAGGAAATGTTTCGGTAATTTCCTTGTTCTCGAAAACATCTTTGTGAGGATCTTCTAGACGAGAGAGATGATCGGCCGCTAGATTCTTGGCTCCTTTTTTGTCAAGCACGGTGACATCAAATTCTTGGAGGAGGAGCATCCAACGAAGCAATCTCGGCTTAGCATCTTGCTTAGCTAAGAGATACTTGATAGCCGAATGGTCGGTATACACGATGCTTTTAGTCAAGACGAGATAAGGTCGGAACTTCTCAAAAGCATAGACCACGGCAAGGAATTATTTTTCCGTTGTGGTGTACTTTAATTGAGCCTCGGTCATCGTCTTACTAGCATAGTGGATAGGACGGAAATGCTTGTCATAACGTTGCCCTAAGACGACCCCTATAGCATAATCACTTGCATCGCACATGATTTCAAAGGGTAATTCCCAATTAGGAGCAACAAGAATGGGAGCTTCGGTAAGTTTCCTTTTGAGAGTTTCGAAAGCCTTAACACAATCCTCATTGAAGTTAAAAGGAGCATCCTTCTCGAGAAGGTGTGTCATAGGACGAGAAATTTTCGAAAAGTCCTTGATGAAACGACGATAAAAGCCCGCGTGGCCTAGGAAACTCCTAACTCCCTTAACGGTTTTGGGATGAGGTAACTTGGCGATGACGTCTACCTTAGCTTTATCGACCTCAATCCCCGCCTTCGACACCTTATGTCCTAAGACGATTCCTTGTTTACACATGAAATGACATTTTTCCCAATTAAGCACAAGATTGGTTTCTTCACAACGTTTTAACATTTGCTCGAGATTAGATAAACATGACGTGAACGAATTACCAAACACCGAGAAGTCATCCATAAACACTTCCATCGACTTCTCGATCATATCATGAAAAATCGCCATCATACACCGTTGAAACGTACCGGGTGCATTACAAAGTCCGAAAGGCATCCTACGATAAGCGAACGTTCCATAAGGACACGTAAATGTAGTCTTCTCTTGATCACGAGGGTCGATAGGGATTTGAAAGTAACCGGAAAAACCATCTAAAAAGCAATAGAATTCATTTCCCACAAGTCGCTCCAACATTTGATCCATGAAGGGCAAAGGAAAGTGGTCTTTACGAGTGGCGTCATTTAACTTTCGGTAGTCAATACACACCCTCCAACCGGTCACAACACGAGTGGGAATCAACTCGTTGTTTTCATTGGGCACAACGGTCATTCCTCCCTTTTTAGGGACACAATGGATTGGGCTCACCCATGGGCTATCGGATATAGGATAAATCATTCCCGCGTCAAGGAGTTTAAGGACCTCCTTTTTAATGACATCGTGAATTTTGGGATTCACCCTTCTTTGACTTTGAATTGCGGGTTTGTAGTCCTCCTCCATTAAAATCTTGTGAGTACAAAATTTTGGGTCAATACCCTTAATGTCGGATATTTTCCACGCAATTGCCCCTTTATGAGCCTTAAGAACTTTCAAGAGCTCGTTTTTTTCTTCATTAGCAAGACCTTTTGCAATAATAACCGACAACTTGTCATCACCTTCCAAGAATGCATATTCAAGGTGAGAAGGAAGATCTTTCAATTCAAGGATAGGTGGTTCCTCGATTGTAGATTTTGGTTCAACACTCATAACTTCCATCGGCGAAAGAAATGGTGGAATAGAAATATCATCACTAATCAACACCTCATCTTCATTGTCAATTTCATTTGAAGTGAAATCGCCTCCTTGGAATGGAGTGAGATTTGGTGTAGAATTAGCAATAATCGGATCCAAAATAGTGGGATTTCCACTTGATGAGCTATCGGAAAAACCTAACACTTCTTGTGAAAACTCATCGCAAACCACATCAACGATGTCAATGTGATTGATGGTAGCGATTGCATAAACATGAGAAGGTTTCGAGTTTTGAGTAGCGTTTATAACAAGTTCCTCTTCGTTGAATCTCAAAGTGATAGTTCTCGCATGAACATCGATAAGCGATCTCGAAGTGTCTAAAAATGATCGACCTAAAATTAGAGGAACTTGAGGATCCGCGGGGATGTCAACTACTATAAAATCAACGGGATAGTAGAACTTCCCCACTTTCACGAAAACATCTTCGGCTACTCCACATGCCATAATCGTAGAATGATCGGCCATCTCGATGGACATGTTCGAAGGAATGAGAGCCGGAAGCGAAAGCGATTTCCAAATGGAAAATGGCATCAAATTAATGCTCGCACCAAGATCGGCCAAGGCGAGGCATTCTTTCATATCTTGTATGTCACAAGGAATGACAAACTTTCCGGGATCACCAACTTTTTCCGGTATGCGGTTAAGATAAACCGAAGAACAATTAGCAAGCTTTGAAAGCTTTTCCTTATCGCTCATCATACTTTTAAAAGTGGAAGCGAAACGAGGCATATACAACAACGCGTCGGCTAAACTCACATCAAAATGCACTTGTTGAAACATTTTATAAAAATCTCGATTTGTTGTTTGTTACGTTCTTGCATTTTCTCTTTGTTTCGTCTCGAAGGGTAGGGTAAAGGTGGTGTGGGTTGGTCATTAGGCAACGGCCTTGGAAACTCGGGTTCCACAATTGGTATTGGTTCAACCGTAGGTGTGGTATGAGCGGTACTTCGTGGGATTGTAATGTGCTCCTTTTCGACCATCACCTCGGGTTCTTTCTCGATTTCCTTCTCCTTAGAAGTACTTGGACGAGAGATTGGTTCCTTGAAAGTTTTACCACTTCGTGTAGTAATAACCTTCATTTCTCCTTTCGGGTTTGCAATGGTATCACTAGGAAGACCACCCGAGGAAGAGGGTTTACACATGATAGCTTCAAACATCTTAGCCATTCGGTCTTCAAATTTTGATTGCCTAGCATCCGCTTTTAATAACTCTTGCTTAATCTCATGTTGTCCTAATTCTATCTTTTGTTGATTTTGTTGAAGACGTTGGACATTTCCTTCCATTTTGTTTGCATGAGTTTTAAGTTCATTAGCAAGTTCATTTTTAAGCTCGTTTTTCAACTCGGATCTTAAGCTAATCATCTCACGTTGCATGTTATCAAATTTAGCATCATTTGCTTTTGCATAATCCAAAAATTCTCCTTGCAAATTTTTAGTGTGAGCATTTTGAAAACCTTGTGTAGTGTTTTGAAAATCACGGTTTTGGTTTTGATTAGAAATTTGTCCATTCCCACTTTGATAATTCCCTTTGTTGTAATTGCGTGTGTTGCCTTGGTAATTACCTTGGTTATTGTTTCGATAATTGTTAACATTTTGATTGGGTGGAGCTTGATTTTGGCGGGAACCTTGACCGTTTTGGTTGTAAGTTCCCGTTACTACATAAGCACTCGAAGTGTTACCATCCGCGGTAATGCACTCGGAAAGATCATGAGCTCCCCCACAATATAAACAACTCTTAGCAACCGCTTTAACCGAAGCGGAATTGAAAGCTTCTTGAGCCTTCCAATGGGACATAAGATTAGAAAATCTATCAAAAAACCGATTTTCCTCATTAGCTTCATCATGTAAGGCGTTAATACTACGAGACGATTGTGACGAAGATGACGAACCCATATTGGCAACACTCGGTGTGTTACGAGGGTTATAAACCTTAGATCTATTTTCAATGATTTGTAAAGCCTCATTTGTCGTCTTGCACAAAAAATTACCACCCGCGGCGGCATTCAAATAATCTCGTTCATGATCATTAAGCCCATTATAAAAAGTATCCACTTGATGCAATTCCGTGAAATCATGGTGTGGACATTCATGTAACATTTCTTTAAAGCGTTCCCATGCCATTGAAAAACTTTCATTATTTCTTTGCACAAATCGTGAAATCTCATTTTTCAAGTGTGTTGTTTTAGATGGTGGAAAAAACTTGTTCACAAACTTAGAAACGAGATCGGCCCATGTCAAAATCGAATTTGGCGGTTCTTTCTCAAGCCAAATTTTTGCAGGTCCATCCAACGAGTATGGAAACAACATCATCTTAATGGCGTCATGTGGAACATCCTTAAATTTGCTAGTGGCGGTGAGACGGTTGAAATTCCTAATATGGTAATGCGGGTTGTCTTTCTCGTGACCTCTAAACTTATTTGCTTGCAACATCGACATTAAACCCGTCTTAATCTCGAAATTCTCCGCAAGGATGGCGGGAATCACAATAGCCTCTCCAAAACCCTCGGTGGGTGCTTGTAGCAACTCCATCATAGTACGATTTAGCCATGACGACTTCTTGTTCTACAATAGGTTCAACAATTGGAGGTTCTTCAACAATCAACGTCTCTTGATTGGCTTGTTTTTGAAGTCGTTTACGAGCTCGTTTTGCTTGATTACGAGTGATCATAAACTTCACGAAGAATGGGAGGTGAGCAAAGAAGATTCTTTTTGGGTGTTTTGTGAATTTTCAATTTTTTTGTGTTTTTGATGATATTTAATTTTTTTGGATTTTGGTGTATCTTCGTAGACAACAATCTACAAAATCTCTCCTCGAATCAAACTCTTGATTAAAGAAGCCTCAAAGGAATGAAAACGATCACGTGGAGTGAACGCCTTCGAATGACTTTAGAACTTTGGTGAAAACCAAATTGTTCAAGAGGGTTTAATCACAAAGAAAACCAAGCAAATATATTATACGTAATAATACTTTGGGCGGCAAAACCCTCGATTAGCCTTCAATCACAAAATACTCACAAGCAAGCGGGGAAACGAGGCGGCGCGAAGCACTTAAGATCCTTTTTCCTTAGGGTATATTTTATAATACCCGCCTTATACCCACCTTATAGTTTGTATCTTTCAAAATCGAGCTTCACGAAAGTATTTATCTATTTTTGGCTTTTTCTTTTTGTTTGAGCTTCGAATACAATAATTGAGTGATGAAATCCCAATTAAGGTTGTGTTTTCACACTTTTGGAGATATTGTAAATTTATTGTGATACTTAATACAATATAGTAATATTTTTACAAGAAAAACCAAGAAAACCGATAATACGTATTAGTAGAGTTCTACTAATACAAATACTATTTGGTTAATATTAAAAACAACAATGCAAATTAATCACGACACACCTCCCCGGCAGCGGCGCCAAAGTGATTGTGGTAAATTACACCCTTTAGGAAAAAGGCGTAAAAGTGGTAAGTATCAAACAAATGACTTTAGGAAAAATCAAGTGTTAATGACCCTTAATGGTGATCAAAGTTCGTTTCCCAAGGAGGTATATGTGTGTGACTAAGATGTACAAGGTTTGAGATTAATAATTGGTTTAGAAGGGGATTAGAAGAGAAAATGACGAAGACATAAAAATAAAATTACCAAGAATTCTCACTATTAGAAAGTTAAGACGTAGAACCTTAAAAATCACAAAAATAAAAATAAATTCTAAAAATTACTAAAAATTCACCAAAAATCAAATATAATAAACTAAGAGTTTACCAATGATCAAAACTTTTTCAAACCTTTTAAATAATTAAATATTTAATTTTTAAATGCTAATTAAAGCCCTAAAAATCAAATAAATTATCAAAAAGCCCAAATAAAGATTTTTCAATTGATAAAACTCAAAAATAACCTAAAAAGATTAAAACTATTTTTGGAAATTTTAAAACTAATAAAAACTATTTAAAATGATTTAAAAACTATTAAAACTTAAAATAATTATAAAAATTAATCTAAAAGTGATAAAATTATTCTAAAAGTTGCTAAATTCCTATTTTAATGTATTAAACCTAAGAAAAATGTAAAAAGTTAGGAAATGTGAAATTTTAAAAATAATAATAAAATAATATTAAAATAATATTACAAATACGAAAATTATAAAAAATTCTAAAAACTTGCAAACTAGTTTATTTTAACCTAAATAATCAGAAAATCAAAGTGAAATTACCAAAATACCCCTAATGGGCCCTCAAATGGGCCAAATCCAAAAACAGTCAACCTAAATGGGCTTTTGGGCCCAAAAAGTCAAACTTGGCCCAATTGACTTGGAAAAGCCCTATCTGACTCAAAATTTAATTCTAAGAACAAAACATTAAAGGCCTAAAAGCTGAAAATGTGCTTATCACAGCTTATTGAACACAAAGCTTATTCTTATTGGGCTTTTCAGCCCATTAAGCCATAAGCTAATGCCATAAGCTCTAATTTGACACACAACCCTCTTTTAGGATGCTTAAGAGATCTGTCAAAAGAAATTTCTAATAAGCACACTCAATAAGCCAGAAAATAGAAAAGCAAAAATCCACAAAACGACAACATAGTCGTTTTTGAGAAATAATGCACCTTAAAGGCTGATTCAACTTGCAAAAGCTTTCAAATGGACTCAATAAGCAAAATCAATCAACAAAAATCCAATAAGCACAACCAATAAGCCAGAATAAGCACAAAGGAACTTATGTAAAAGTCAAAGGAGTTTGTTTTCTAGTCAAACCTAAAAGTCAACCACCCAAATGCTCCAGTATGAACAAATGGGTCAAAATATGAGCACCTATTACAAAAACAAAGTTGTTGCTGGTTGGAATAAGCTATTATAGCTTATTGATAAGCTGACACCAAAATTGCACTATCAGGGGCAACCAGCAGGGGAAAGGAGTTCCCACTGCTTTGACTAATTGACCAAGCTTGTTTGAGAGTTCTGGTTTGATTCAATTGGAAACAAAGGCACCCTTGTGATCAGTGAATCACAAGGAGTCAATAGCAACAATAAAATCACAAAATGATCCACACAATAAGCCACAATAAGCCAAATAGTCACCAGATAAGCACCAGATATGCAAATAAGCAGTTAAGCACTTAATAAGCAGATTTAACCAAAATAAGCCAACCAAACTTAACCAGATGCATACACAAGCTATATAAACTAACAATAAACACAAAGCAACAAGAATCAAACACTGAATCAAAGTAAATAACAAGATCAAAGCATAAAAAGTTTCTGATGAACAATGAACAATATGCAGAAACAGTTTGCTGATATACTTGACACTTGATCCAATTTCAAGCCTCAAATCCTTCTACCCTGGTGTGATTAACTATGGTTTAGCACTTGTTAACCCTAACCTATGCTTAGATCTAGGTGTCCTCAAAATCCTAGCCAATTTTACCAAGTTATGAAGATTTTATAGCCAATTCAAGAATCAATGTGTTCAAAGCCTCAAAACCTTCAAACAGATGAACATATGCACCCAAATAACAGATACCAATACTTGCTCACAACAAACAAACACTTAACAAGCCACAAATCAAACTTATGCAGTAATCCCAAACACCCTTTTAAAACTTGATTTCACAAATTTTCAAAGGCTTATGAAGATTCAACCCACAAATCAGATCAATAACACCTCAATAACATCAAACCAAGCCAAATCAACAATAATCAACCACAATAACACAGATTCAACCATAAACATGCAAATTCACCAAAAATTCAGAAAATAAAAGAGAAATTGAAAAAGGAGAAAGATGCAAACCTCCAAGACCTACATCCAGGCCCTGGATTGTTTGAGCTGAGGTACTAGTAGAACAAGTACCAGCTTCCAATGCTGCTAAGATGAACAAACAATAAGGTGAGATCAAATAAACAAGCACTTTCTGATTTTTGAAACCCAAGCTTTATCAACTAAAACCTTGCCTCAAAAACCTTCAAACATATAAATGGAACTCAGAATTAGGCTATTCCAACACCAACTTTTAATAAACAAGAACAAGATTTCTCAAAATTCAGAAAATCAAATTTTATTACTTTAAAAAGGAATTACAAAGATTGATAGCCTAAAACTGGAACAAAGGGACTCTCACATGTTGAGGTCTCCTTTTATAGGCAAATGCCTGGCTAAACACTATTCACAAACCCTAGATGTGATTTCTCTATAATGCCCTTGGTCTTCTAGACGTTTTCTTGATGTGAGCTGTCCAAAATGCATCCAAACCGTTTAAAATAGCTTTGTGATGAAGCAATGAGTGTCAGCTGTTGATCTTGACACGTGGCTAAGCTTGGAGCCTAAGTTGTGTTTTGATTGGTGGACGGGTTTGAATGGTGGGGCCTATTGGTGAGTGGAGATGAGGGTTTTGTGTGTGGGATGTGATTCTGTATGTGTGAATCACACGTGGGTATGGGTAATTTTGATTTACCCTTTGTTTTAAGTGGGGTAAAATCTGGGTGGATGAAGGGTGAATAGTAAGTTGTTTGATCCGATTTTGGGGGAGAGAAAGGTGTTTGGCGCATTTTCAGTTTGAAAGTTTGAAATAGACACCTTTGGTCCTTGTTCTTTGGGATTTTTGGTAAACAAAGTTTTTCAGCCCTAAAACGTATTCTCCTTTGTTAAATACTTTCACCACTTGTCACTTTTGGCACCAAACTTTGGAAAAAGGATTTCAAGGGTTATTTTTGCCATTTTTGGATAATTCAAGGGCTGATCTTGGACATTCTTGATCTTCAAAGGTCTTCATTGTATATTAATCTTTATGAGGGACCATTGTTGGCAATTTTGATTTGTTGAGGGACTAATCTTGCCATTTCTTCAAAGTTGAGGGACCTTTTGTGTAGTTTTGACAAACTTAAGGGACCAAACTTGTAATTATGAATATACAAGGGTTTTAAGTGTCAATTCTTCAATAAATGAGGATCAATCTTGTTTGTCTTCAAGTCTTCAAGGGTATTTGTTGAGAATTCCATGATTAGGGCCCGGTTCTTTGTACGGCTTCGTTTCTCGTGTCCGTTTTTCCTTGTAACTTGTGATCTTTTGTCTTTTTCACGATATCCATACCTAAAATACACAAGTAAACAAACACAAGCATATATATGGTATTCTTATGACATTTTTTGCATTTAAAGCCCGAAAAGAACGATGAGATCATGTATAAATGCCATCTCATCACACCACTAGAAAGACTGTTGACCTTGGCTCAAACGTTGTTAGAAAACCTAGTATTAGATATGCAGAAATGTATAGAAAACCTAGGTCACCAAAAAGTCAAGTTAGTGATAATGGGACAGGTTTCTTTTCATCTAGACCTAGAGCTATGTCTAGAAAAGCCTGTTATACTTGTGGAAGTATTTCACATTTAGCTTATAAGTGTGTTAATGCTTCAAAGGTCAACGTTGATTGAAATTCAACCATGGTCAAACCCAAACCTTTTGTCCAGCAAAGTCCACAAGTTATTAGACCAGCCCCATTCTTCACTAATGGGTCTAATACTTATGGACAAAGACCTTTTCAGAAGACCAATACGTGGTCTAACAGACAATGGGTTCCTGTAGAAAATCCTAGGTTCAACGTTGATAAGGGTAATTTTAGCGTTGACAAGAACAAATTAAACACTGTCAGGAATGTTTCCAACGCTGCTAGACCAAGTAATGCCAAATACTTGCAACCAAAGGGAAAGGGGTCTAAAGCTTCTTCTAGCTTATTTTGGAGACCTAAACAAGTTCAAAACCCTAATTCAGATGGGATTTCCATGACCTATAACAGATTTCAGTATATTTCAAAGGTCATAACTAAACCAATTGGGGTTAACTGGGTGTTTAATCCAAAAAGGGATGAACAAGGGGTTGTCATAAAGACTAAGTCTGTTCTTGTTGAACAACCAAATGAATCCATGTCTGCTCAGGCTTGGGTTCCCAAAGAAAACTAATTTGTTTTATTTATGTGAAGGACATTCAAAAGCAGGTTAATGATTATGGATATTGGGATAGTGGATGCTCTAGGCACATGACGAGGAAGGAAGACTACTTAACAAACTTCACTCCCATTAAAGATGGTGACAAAGTGTACTTTGGAGGCAGATATGGAACTATCACTGGCAAAGGCACTCTTATCACCAACAATTTACGTTTTGTGAATGTGTTTTTGTTAAAAGAACTTGACTATAATCTGTTTAGTGTATCACAAGTGTGTGATAACAAAAATAAGGTTCTTTTCACAGATTCTGAATGCTTGGTGTTGAGCAAAGATTTTAAAATACCAGATGAGATGTAACACCCCCAAATTTACACAATTCAATACAGCAGAAGAGTCGTTGGTGTTACGGGATAGCACATTACTCACATCATAAAAAACGCTTAAAAATCGCGTCGTTTAATAATACAGCATTTCCATTCATAAATATCATGTTGATGCAAAAGTTGGGGTGATCCTTGCTAGACCCGAATTAGGCTTAATTCGGGTTGGCTGGGCTCCGGCTCCTGCACCAAGTGAACTGTTTGGTTGGGTTCCTGCACACTAAACAACATGCGTTAGGCTTACCGTGGGAATGTTTAACACGATTAGACTCCGGCGTAAGAGTAAGTAATCGGTTAGGGTTTTATGTGAGTTGAGAGTTTAGAACGTAATACCTTTGTGGAACCCTTGGGAGTTCCTTTTATAGGCAGTGAAACCCTAGTGGGCTGCCACTAATACTTTGGCCCCAAGGAAAGGATAAGTACCAGAATTAGACTGATTGTTATCTTCTAATTATGGTGAGTAAATATCCTCTTCTTTTGGGGTAAATCCTATTCCTAGACAGAATATGATTCTGTCTAACCCTGTACCGGCCACGCTGGGCCGTGGGCCGCACACGTGTGTGCGGTTACTGTTCATCCAAGCCCATAAGCTTAAATGACATTATTCCCACCCATCTGTGATGGGTCGGATATGGGTAGTACCGTGGGCCGGGTTCCTGACCTGGCTGGGGACTATACGTCATCATGTCCCCCCAGTCTAGTTGTTACAACCGTAGGCGTATCCTCTAGACTATCAAGATGCTCTCCGGACATACCAAGAGAAGACCTAGGGAATGAAAAATACTGAAAATTTTGCTATGGCCGCACGCGACTGCCCGCATTAGGAATATGATTCTAGTAGCACCTCAGCCGCACGTAACGGTCGAGACAAATTAAATGTAGCATTAAATATGGTCTTACGTAAGACCGCATAACCCGACACAAGAATAATTGCATTAGTGGTAGTCAACTGGTCAGCCGCACTTCTGCAAAAGTGCACCATTAATGCCCACCATTGAGCCACGTAAAACTGCCAAGAAGTGACCCGTGGGCCCCTTCTGATTTTGTAGAAGTGTCAGAAATCCCATCCGTTGGATAGGCGTGGTGGCCTACACGTGTCGAACATCCACGTTACCTCGGAAACCGAGGCAACCCTATATAAGAGTTGGTGTGTGTGTTTGTTACACACACAATTCACCCTTCCTTCCGCCATTGTTATTTTCAAGCTTCTACCTCCAAAACTTTGCCTTTGATTCCACGGATTTCCTCTGCCGCAGGTTAGATCATCACGCCTTTCAAAACCTTTTTATAAAACATGGTAAAGGACAACCCTCTTATCACGGATGTCCTTAACGTGATGTCGGCGGAAAAATACATCGACTTTCTGTCGAAGTATTACATACCCGAAAGCGAACACCCCACATATCCAGGTGAAGATGAGGCAATTACGGATGCACCGGCGGGGAAAATAGGCGTGTACACGCGCCTATTTGATTCGGCCAACTACCGTATCCCCCTGTCCAAATTCTTGGTAGATTTGCTATTGTATTATGACTTCCACATAACCCAGCTTCACTGCATAGGGGCGTGTAAAATCAATCAGTTTGAAATTACATGCCTATTGGTGAGTGGAGATGAGGGTTTTGTGTGTGGGATGTGATTCTGCATGTGTGATTCACACGTGGGTATGGGTAATTTTGATTTACCCTTTGTTTTAAGTGGGGTAAAATCTGGGTGGATGAAGGGTGAATAGTAAGTTGTTTGATCCGATTTTGGGGGAGAGAAAGGTGTTTGGCGCATTTTCAGTTTGAAAGTTTGAAATAGACACCTTTGGTCCTTGTTCTTTGGGATTTTTGGTAAACAAAGTTTTTCAGCCCTAAAACGTATTCTCCTTTGTTAAATACTTTCACCACTTGTCACTTTTGGCACCAAACTTTGGAAAAATGATTTCAAGGGTTATTTTTGCCATTTTTGGATAATTCAAGGGCTGATCTTGGACATTCTTGATCTTCAAAGGTCTTCATTGTATATTAATCTTTATGAGGGACCATTGTTGGCAATTTTGATTTGTTGAGGGACTAATCTTGCCATTTCTTCAAAGTTGAGGGACCTTTTGTGTAATTTTGACAAACTTAAGGGACCAAACTTGTAATTATGAATATACAAGGGTTTTAAGTGTCAATTCTTCAATAAATGAGGATCAATCTTGTTTGTCTTCAAGTCTTCAAGGGTATTTGTTGAGAATTCCATGATTAGGGCCCGGTTCTTTGTACGGCTTCGTTTCTCGTGTCCGTTTTTCCTTGTAACTTGTGATCTTTTGTCTTTTTCACGATATCCATACCTAAAATACACAAGTAAACAAACACAAGCATATATATGGTATTCTTATGACATTTTATGCATTTAAAGCCCGAAAAGAACGATGAGATCATGTATAAATGCCATCTCATCACACCACTAGAAAGACTGTTGACCTTGGCTCAAACGTTGTTAGAAAACCTAGTATTAGATATGCAGAAATGTATAGAAAACCTAGGTCACCAAAAAGTCAAGTTAGTGATAATGGGACAGGTTTCTTTTCATCTAGACCTAGAGCTATGTCTAGAAAAGCCTGTTATACTTGTGGAAGTATTTCACATTTAGCTTATAAGTGTGTCAATGCTTCAAAGGTCAACGTTGATTGAAATTCAACCATGGTCAAACCCAAACCTTTTGTCCAGCAAAGTCCACCAGTTATTAGACCAGCCCCATTCTTCACTAATGGGTCTAATACTTATGGACAAAGACCTTTTCAGAAGACCAATACGTGGTCTAACAGACAATGGGTTCCTGTAGAAAACCCTAGGTTCAACGCTGATAAGGGTAATTTTAGCGTTGACAAGAACAAATTAAACGCTGACAGGAATGTTTCCAACGCTGCTAGACCAAGTAATGCCAAATACTTGCAACCAAAGGGAAAGGGGTCTAAAGCTTCTTCTAGCTTATTTTGGAGACCTAAACAAGTTCAAAACCCTAATTCAGATGGGATTTCCATGACCTATAACAGATTTCAGTATATTTCAAAGGTCATAACTAAACCAATTGGGGTTAACTGGGTGTTTAATCCAAAAAGGGATGAACAAGGGGTTGTCATAAAGACTAAGTCTGTTCTTGTTGAACAACCAAATGAATCCATGTCTGCTCAGGCTTGGGTTCCCAAAGAAAACTAATTTGTTTTCTTTATGTGAAGGACATTCAAAAGCAGGTTAATGATTATGGATATTGGGATAGTGGATGCTCTAGGCACATGACGGGGAAGGAAGACTACTTAACAAACTTCACTCCCATTAAAGATGGTGACAAAGTGTACTTTGGAGGCAGATATGGAACTATCACTGGCAAAGGCACTCTTATCACCAACAATTTACGTTTTGTGAATGTGTTTTTGTTAAAAGAACTTGACTATAATCTGTTTAGTGTATCACAAGTGTGTGATAACAAAAATAAGGTTCTTTTCACAGATACTGAATGCTTGGTGTTGAGCAAAGATTTTAAAATACCAGATGAGATGTAACACCCCCAAATTTACACAATTCAATACAGCAGAAGAGTCGTTGGTGTTACGGGATAGCACATTACTCACATCATAAAAAACGCTTAAAAATCACGTCGTTTAATAATACAGCATTTCCATTCATAAATATCATGTTGATGCAAAAGTTGGGGTGATCCTTGCTAGACCCGAATTAGGCTTAATTCGGGTTGGCTGGGCTCCGGCTCCTGCACCAAGTGAACTGTTTGGTTGGGTTCCTGCACACTAAACAACACGCGTTAGGCTTACCGTGGGAATGTTTAACACGATTAGACTCCGGCGTAAGAGTAAGTAATCGGTTAGGGTTTTATGTGAGTTGAGAGTTTAGAACGTAATACCTTTGTGGAACCCTTGGGAGTTCCTTTTATAGGCAGTGAAACCCTAGTGGGCTGCCACTGATACTTTGGCCCCAAGGAAAGGATAAGTACCAGAATTAGACTGATTGTTATCTTCTAATTATGGTGAGTAAATATCCTCTTCTTTTGGGGTAAATCCTATTCCTAGACAGAATATGATTCTGTCTAACCCTGTACCGGCCACGCTGGGCCGTGGGCCGCACACGTGTGTGCGGTTACTGTTCATCCAAGCCCATAAGCTTAAATGACATTATTCCCACCCATCTGTGATGGGTCGGATACGGGTAGTACCGTGGGCCGGGTTCCTGACCTGGCTGGGGACTATACGTCATCATGTCCCCCCAGTCTAGTTGTTACAACCATAGGCGTATCCTCTAGACTATCAAAATGCTCTCCGGACATACCAAGAGAAGACCTAGGGAATGAAAAATACTGAAAATTTTGCTATGGCCGCACGCGACTGCCCGCATTAGGAATATGATTCTAATAGCACCTCAGCCGCACGTAACGGTCGAGACAAATTAAATGTAGCATTGAATATGGTCTTACGTAAGACCGCATAACCCGACACAAGAATAATTGCATTAATGGTAGTCAACTGATCAGCCGCACTTCTGCAAAAGTGCACCATTAATGCCCACCATTGAGCCACGTAAAACTGCCAAGAAGTGACCCGTGGGCCCCTTCTGATTTTGTAGAAGTGTCAGAAATCCCATCCGTTGGATAGGCGTGGTGGCCTACACGTGTCGAACATCCACGTTACCTCAGAAACCGAGGCAACCCTATATAAGAGTTGGTGTGTGTGTTTGTTACACACACAATTCACCCTTCCTTCCGCCATTGTTATTTTCAAGCTTCTACCTCCAAAACTTTGCCTTTGATTCCACGGATTTCCTCTGCCGCAGGTTAGATCATCACGCCTTTCAAAACCTTTTTATAAAACATGGTAAAGGACAACCCTCTTATCACGGATGTCCTTAACGTGATGTCGGCGGAAAAATACATCGACTTTCTGTCGAAGTATTACATACCCGAAAGCGAACACCCCACCTATCCAGGTGAAGATGAGGCAATTACGGATGCACCGGCGGGGAAAATAGGCGTGTACACGCGCCTATTTGATTCGGCCAACTACCGTATCCCCCTGTCCAAATTCTTGTTAGATTTGCTATTGTATTATGACTTCCACATAACCCAGCTTCACTGCATAGGGGCGTGTAAAATCAATCAGTTTGAAATTACATGCCTATTGGTGAGTGGAGATGAGGGTTTTGTGTGTGGGATGTGATTCTGCATGTGTGAATCACACGTGGGTATGGGTAATTTTGATTTAACCTTTGTTTTAAGTGGGGTAAAATCTGGGTGGATGAAGGGTAAATAGTAAGTTGTTTGATCCGATTTTGGGGGAGAGAAAGGTGTTTGGCGCATTTTCAGTTTGAAAGTTTGAAATAGACACCTTTGGTCCTTGTTCTTTGGGATTTTTGGTAAACAAAGTTTTTCAGCCCTAAAACGTATTCTCCTTTGTTAAATACTTTCACCACTTGTCACTTTTGGCACCAAACTTTGGAAAAATGATTTCAAGGGTTATTTTTGCCATTTTTGGATAATTCAAGGGCTGATCATGGACATTCTTGATCTTCAAAGGTCTTCATTGTATATTAATCTTTATGAGGGACCATTGTTGGCAATTTTGATTTGTTGAGGGACTAATCTTGCCATTTCTTCAAAGTTGAGGGACCTTTTGTGTAATTTTGACAAACTTAAGGGACCAAACTTGTAATTATGAATATACAAGGGTTTTAAGTGTCAATTCTTCAATAAATGAGGATCAATCTTGTTTGTCTTCAAGTCTTCAAGGGTATTTGTTGAGAATTCCATGATTAGGACCCGGTTCTTTGTACGGCTTCGTTTCTCGTGTCCGTTTTTCCTTGTAACTTGTGATCTTTTGTCTTTTTCACGATATCCATACCTAAAATACACAAGTAAACAAACACAAGCATATATATGGTATTCTTATGACATTTTATGCATTTAAAGCTCGAAATGAACGATGAGATCATGTATAAATGCCATCTCATCACACCACTAGAAGGACTGTTGACCTTGGCTCAAACGTTGTTAGAAAACCTAGTATTAGATATGCAGAAATGTATAGAAAACCTAGGTCACCAAAAAGTCAAGTTAGTGATAATGGGACAGGTTTCTTTTCATCTAGACCTAGAGCTATGTCTAGAAAAGCCTGTTATACTTGTGGAAGTATTTCACATTTAGCTTATAAGTGTGTCAATGCTTCAAAGGTCAACGTTGATTGAAATTCAACCATGGTCAAACCCAAACCTTTTGTCCAGCAAAGTCCACCAGTTATTAGACCAGCCCCATTCTTCACTAATAGGTCTAATACTTATGGACAAAGACCTTTTCAGAAGACCAATACGTGGTCTAACAGACAATGGGTTCCTGTAGAAAACCCTAGGTTCAACGCTGATAAGGGTAATTTTAGCGTTGACAAGAGCAAATTAAACGCTGACAGGAATGTTTCCAACGCTGCTAGACCAAGTAATGCCAAATACTTGCAACCAAAGGGAAAGGGGTCTAAAGCTTCTTCTAGCTTATTTTGGAGACCTAAACAAGTTCAAAACCCTAATTCAGATGGGATTTCCATGACCTATAACAGATTTCAGTATATTTCAAAGGTCATAACTAAACCAATTGGGGTTAATTAGGTGTTTAATCCAAAAAGGGATGAACAAGGGGTTGTCATAAAGACTAAGTCTGTTCTTGTTGAACAACCAAATGAATCCATGTCTGCTCAGGCTTGGGTTCCCAAAGAAAACTAATTTGTTTTCTTTATGTGAAGGACATTCAAAAGCAGGTTAATGATTGTGGATATTGGGATAGTGGATGCTCTAGGCACATGACGGGGAAGGAAGACTACTTAACAAACTTCACTCCCATTAAAGATGGTGACAAAGTGTACTTTGGAGGCAGATATGGAACTATCACTGGCAAAGGCACTCTTATCACCAACAATTTACGTTTTGTGAATGTGTTTTTGTTAAAAGAACTTGACTATAATCTGTTTAGTGTATCACAAGTGTGTGATAACAAAAATAAGGTTCTTTTCACAGATACTGAATGCTTGGTGTTGAGCAAAGATTTTAAAATACCAGATGAGATGTAACACCCCCAAATTTACACAATTCAATACAGCAGAAGAGTCGTTGGTGTTACGGGATAGCACATTACTCACATCATAAAAAACGCTTAAAAATCGCGTCGTTTAATAATACAGCATTTCCATTCATAAATATCATGTTGATGCAAAAGTTGGGGTGATCCTTGCTAGACCCGAATTAGGCTTAATTCGGGTTGGCTGGGCTCCAGCTCCTGCACCAAGTGAAATGTTTGGTTGGGTTCCTGCACACTAAACAACACGCGTTAGGCTTACCGTGGGAATGTTTAACACGATTAGACTCCGGCGTAAGAGTAAGTAATCGGTTAGGGTTTTATGTGAGTTGAGAGTTTAAAACGTAATACCTTTGTGGAACCCTTGGGAGTTCCTTTTATAGGCAGTGAAACCCTAGTGGGCTGCCACTGATACTTTGGCCCCAAGGAAAGGATAAGTACCAGAATTAGACTGATTGTTATCTTCTAATTATGGTGAGTAAATATCCTCTTCTTTTGGGGTAAATCCTATTCCTAGATAGAATATGATTCTGTCTAACCCTGTACCGGCCACGCTGGGCCGTGGGCCGCACACGTGTGTGCGGTTACTGTTCATCCAAGCCCATAAGCTTAAATGACATTATTCCCACCCATCTGTGATGGGTCGGATACGGGTAGTACCGTGGGCCGGGTTCCTGACCTGGCTGGGGACTATACGTCATCATGTCCCCCCAGTCTAGTTGTTACAACCGTAGGCGTATCCTCTAGACTATCAAGATGCTCTCCGGACATACCAAGAGAAAACCTAGGGAATGAAAAATACTGAAAATTTTGCTATGGCTGCACGCGACTGCCCGCATTAGGAATATGATTCTAATAGCACCTCAGCCGCACGTAACGGTCGAGACAAATTAAATGTAGCATTGAATATGGTCTTACGTAAGACCGCATAACCCGACACAAGAATAATTGCATTAATGGTAGTCAACTAGTCAGCCGCACTTCTGCAAAAGTGCACCATTAATGCCCACCATTGAGCCACGTAAAACTGCCAAGAAGTGACCCGTGGGCCCCTTCTGATTTTGTAGAAGTGTCAGAAATCCCATCCGTTGGATAGGCGTGGTGGCCTACACGTGTCGAACATCCACGTTACCTCGGAAACCGAGGCAACCCTATATAAGAGTTGGTGTGTGTGTTTGTTACACACACAATTCACCCTTCCTTCCGCCATTGTTATTTTCAAGCTTCTACCTCCAAAACTTTGCCTTTGATTCCACGGATTTCCTCTGCCGCAGGTTAGATCATCACGCCTTTCAAAAACTTTTTATAAAACATGGTAAAGGACAACCCTCTTATCACGGATGTCCTTAACGTGATGTCGGCGGAAAAATACATCGACTTTCTGTCGAAGTATTACATACCCGAAAGCGAACACCCCACCTATCCAGGTGAAGATGAGGCAATTACGGATGCACCGGCGGGGAAAATAGGCGTGTACACGCGCCTATTTGATTCGGCCAACTACCGTATCCCCCTGTCCAAATTCTTGGTAGATTTGCTATTGTATTATGACTTCCACATAACCCAGCTTCACTGCATAGGGGCGTGTAAAATCAATCAGTTTGAAATTACATGCCTATTGGTGAGTGGAGATGAGGGTTTTGTGTGTGGGATGTGATTCTGCATGTGTGAATCACACGTGGGTATGGGTAATTTTGATTTACCCTTTGTTTTAAGTGGGGTAAAATCTGGGTGGATGAAGGGTGAATAGTAAGTTGTTTGATCCGATTTTGGGGGAGAGAAAGGTGTTTGGCGCATTTTCAGTTTGAAAGTTTGAAATAGACACCTTTGGTCCTTGTTCTTTGGGATTTTTGGTACACAAAGTTTTTCAGCCCTAAAACGTATTCTCCTTTGTTAAATACTTTCACCACTTGTCACTTTTGGCACCAAACTTTGGAAAAATGATTTCAAGGGTTATTTTTGCCATTTTTGGATAATTCAAGGGCTGATCTTGGACATTCTTGATCTTCAAAGGTCTTCATTGTATATTAATCTTTATGAGGGATCATTGTTGGAAATTTTGATTTGTTGAGGGACTAATCTTGCCATTTCTTCAAAGTTGAGGGACCTTTTGTGTAATTTTGACAAACTTAAGGGACCAAACTTGTAATTATGAATATACAAGGGTTTTAAGTGTCAATTCTTCAATAAATGAGGATCAATCTTGTTTGTCTTCAAGTCTTCAAGGGTATTTGTTGAGAATTCCATGATTAGGGCCCGGTTCTTTGTACGGCTTCGTTTCTCGTGTCCGTTTTTCCTTGTAACTTGTGATCTTTTGTCTTTTTCACAATATCCATACCTAAAATACACAAGTAAACAAACACAAGCATATATATGGTATTCTTATGACATTTTATGCATTTAAAGCCCGAAAAGAACGATGAGATCATGTATAAATGCCATCTCATCACACCACTAGAAAGACTGTTGACCTTGGCTCAAACGTTGTTAGAAAACCTAGTATTAGATATGCAGAAATGTATAGAAAACCTAGGTCACCAAAAAGTCAAGTTAGTGATAATGGGACAGGTTTCTTTTCATCTAGACCTAGAGCTATGTCTAGAAAAGCCTGTTATACTTGTGGAAGTATTTCACATTTAGCTTATAAGTGTGTCAATGCTTCAAAGGTCAACGTTGATTGAAATTCAACCATGGTCAAACCCAAACCTTTTGTCCAGCAAAGTCCACCAGTTATTAGACCAGCCCCATTCTTCACTAATGGGTCTAATACTTATGGACAAAGACCTTTTCAGAAGACCAATACGTGGTCTAACAGACAATGGGTTCCTGTAGAAAACCCTAGGTTCAACGCTGATAAGGGTAATTTTAGCATTGACAAGAACAAATTAAACGCTGACAGGAATGTTTCCAACGCTGCTAGACCAAGTAATGCCAAATACTTGCAACCAAAGGGAAAGGGGTCTAAAGCTTCTTCTAGCTTATTTTGGAGACCTAAACAAGTTCAAAACCCTAATTCAGATGGGATTTCCATGACCTATAACAGATTTCAGTATATTTCAAAGGTCATAACTAAACCAATTGGGGTTAACTGGGTGTTTAATCCAAAAAGGGATGAACAAGGGGTTGTCATAAAGACTAAGTCTGTTCTTGTTGAACAACCAAATGAATCCATGTCTGCTCAGGCTTGGGTTCCCAAAGAAAACTAATTTGTTTTCTTTATGTGAAGGACATTCAAAAGCAGGTTAATGATTATGGATATTGGGATAGTGGATGCTCTAGGCACATGACGGGGAAGGAAGACTACTTAACAAACTTCACTCCCATTAAAGATGGTGACAAAGTGTACTTTGGAGGCAGATATGGAACTATCACTGGCAAATGCACTCTTATCACCAACAATTTACGTTTTGTGAATGTGTTTTTGTTAAAAGAACTTGACTATAATCTATTTAGTGTATCACAAGTGTGTGATAACAAAAATAAGGTTCTTTTCACAGATACTGAATGCTTGGTGTTGAGCAAAGATTTTAAAATACCAGATGAGATGTAACACCCCCAAATTTACACAATTCAATACAGCAGAAGAGTCGTTGGTGTTACGGGATAGCACATTACTCACATCATAAAAAACGCTTAAAAATCGCGTCGTTTAATAATACAGCATTTCCATTCATAAATATCATGTTGATGCAAAAGTTGGGGTGATCCTTGCTAGACCCGAATTAGGCTTAATTCGGGTTGGCTGGGCTCCGGCTCCTGCACCAAGTGGACTGTTTGGTTGGGTTCCTGCACACTAAACAACACGCGTTAGGCTTACCGTGGGAATGTTTAACACGATTAGACTCCGGCGTAAGAGTAAGTAATCGGTTAGGGTTTTATGTGAGTTGAGAGTTTAGAACGTAATACCTTTGTGGAACCCTTGGGAGTTCCTTTTATTGGCAGTGAAACCCTAGTGGGCTGCCACTGATACTTTGGCCCCAAGGAAAGGATAAGTACCAGAATTAGACTGATTGTTATCTTCTAATTATGGTAAGTAAATATCCTCTTCTTTTGGGGTAAATCCTATTCCTAGACAGAATATGATTCTGTCTAACCCTGTACCGGCCACGCTGGGCCGTGGGCCGCACACGTGTGTGCGGTTACTGTTCATCCAAGCCCATAAGCTTAAATGACATTATTCCCACCCATCTGTGATGGGTCGGATACGGGTAGTACCGTGGGCCGGGTTCCTGACCTGGCTGGGGACTATACGTCATCATGTCCCCCCAGTCTAGTTGTTACAACCGTAGGCGTATCCTCTAGACTATCAAGATGCTCTCCGGACATACCAAGAGAAGACCTAGGGAATGAAAAATACTGAAAATTTTGCTATGGCCGCACGCAACTGCCCGCATTAGGAATATGATTCTAATAGCACCTCAGCCGCACGTAACGGTCGAGACAAATTAAATGTAGCATTGAATATGGTCTTACGTAAGACCGCATAACCCGACACAAGAATAATTCCATTAATGGTAGTCAACTGGTCAGCCGCACTTCTGCAAAAGTGCACCATTAATGCCCACCATTGAGCCACGTAAAACTGCCAAGAAGTGACCCGTGGGCCCCTTTTGATTTTGTAGAAGTGTCAGAAATCCCATCCGTTGGATAGGCGTGGTGGCCTACACGTGTCGAACATCCACGTTACCTCGGAAACCGAGGCAACCCTATATAAGAGTTGGTGTGTGTGTTTGTTACACACAGAATTCACCCTTCCTTCCGCCATTGTTATTTTCAAGCTTCTACCTCCAAAACTTTGCCTTTGATTCCACGGATTTCCTCTGCCGCAGGTTAGATCATCACGCCTTTCAAAACCTTTTTATAAAACATGGTAAAGGACGACCCTCTTATCACGGATGTCCTTAACGTGATGTCGGCGGAAAAATACATCGACTTTCTGTCGAAGTATTACATACCCGAAAGCGTACACCCCACCTATCCAGGTGAAGATGAGGCAATTACGGATGCACCGGCGGGGAAAATAGGCGTGTACACGCGCCTATTTGATTCGGCCAACTACCGTATCCCCCTGTCCAAATTCTTGGTAGATCTGCTATTGTATTACGACTTCCACATAACCCAGCTTCACTGCATAGGGGCGTGTAAAATCAATCAGTTTGAAATTACATGCCATACCTGCGGAGTAACTCCAACCGTGAACCTATTTAGGGATTTTTACTTCCCACAGCTAGTGAATGGGTGGCTATCATTTAAAAAGCGACCCGGGAACGCCCCCATGACGTATAGGAAGCCTTTAGACTCCCTTAAGAACTGTTACGACCATTACTTCTTTGTTGATGAGAAGGTATTCCCCACTCCTTTCGTACTCAAGACCAAAGCACCCAAAGACTTTCCGCCCAAAGCCAAAGACTATAGTAGCAAAGACTTAAAAATACTAGATACCCACCGCACAGAATTTCATAGGGGGTTGCCCGAACACTTTCTGTGCTTAGTAGGAATAAGCCACCGAGACTTTGGGAGGGATGACTTATATCCGTGCTTCCTAACGGAACAGGGAGAGGGTAGGCTTACTTATACCTTGTAAATGTGAAATGTTATGCGTATTTGTAAAACCGCACTAACTCGTGTATGTGTAAATGTCCGTAGAAATGAACCTACACGGATTAATAAGCCAGGGCGACCCACTGAAGGTGCCTGAAGGGTTCCGCCCGCTGAAGGAGAATGAGCTCCCCCTGCTTGATGCGACCGCTGACCGCACTATTCCTCTTGAAGAGACGTTCGAGCAAAGATCAGATGAAAGGGAGCCTATCATTGAGAAATCCCCATTGGACTTCCACAATGAAGATGGTGGAGAACTACTGTTGGAGGGAACCGCGACCCACCAGGAAGATGAAAACGATTTCCTCAATGAAGACACCACTCAAGCTTTCGGGTCCGCCTCGCTCACCTCTAGGAAGAGAAAGACCACCAGGAGGGTGGCAAAGAAGATAGGGGATGAGGCCGGGGCCTCGAATGCTCCCCCAAAGAAACTGAGGAAGGACCATCCGCAGTACCAGGAGGGAAGTGGTACTACGACTGCTCAGGCCGACTCTACCCCGCACATGGGAGAGCCAGTCTGGCGAGCTACCCCTGTGAGTGCCGTAGCTCCTACCGGCCCAGAACCTGTAATTGGTACCACATAAGTGCCCTTCGAATGTTAGTCGTGTCACTATATTTGTGAAATATATAATGCCTAAACAAAATTTGCAATGTCAATAACAGGGCGGATCCGTCGGCCGTAGCCCAAGAGGAAGAAGTGGAGAGGCATCCATCCCCCGCACCATCAAACAGACCCCCATCCCCCACTGCGACACATGCCGAGGAGCCACTCCGCGAATGGCCAGAAAATAGTCTGCGCCTAGCATGGAATCTCTCAAGTCTAACAAGGTTGGAAGCGGAATCGGAGTGCTCAGAATTCATCGAGCACATTACCCCTCCAGCCCTTGCATAAGACTTAGATGAGCTGGATCATGAATCCCTTCTGGAGCAGTTTGATGTGTCGTCTGCGCATCAAGTGACGGTGGGAGCCGCTCTAAGACGCCGCTTGATCAAGGCCCTTGCTAATGTGAAGCGGGAGATAAAAAGATAGCTCGTCGTGAGGCAATGGTCGCGTCCTTGCAAGCAACGCTGGTGACAGCCGAGGCTACAGTGAAAGAGCAAGCTCATCACGCCGACACCCGAGAAAAGCGCATTGCCGAGCTCGAAGCCCTTGTAGCCGCATCAAATGAGAAGGTATGCTTTCGAAACTTTTATACATATACTCGTGCCTTGATTTTTTATTCGGCCCAAGAAAAAGGAATATATTATCCTTGTAATAACTCAAAGTTCTATATGCAGGTGTCTGCGGCCGAAGCTTCCACCAAGGCCGTAACCGTACAAGCCTTCAACATCGCCCAAGAGCGTGATGCGCTGAAGGATGAGCTAACACAGGTGCAGGCCAAGTTGGAAGAGCAAACTGCGACGACGGAGGAGGAACTGAGCAAGATAGCCACGAGTTGTGCTGAAAGACTGTGTCCCCCCTTGCTATCCGCCATAGCTGGACGCAGGTGGATGATTGGGCAAGGAATGCGCCTCGCCGTAAGCAAGGCCATGGAAGCTCTGCACCTACTGCAAGCATTCACCGGGGTCGTGTTGGATGGAATCGACCGTGGTAGGCATGAGGGTTTGGTTAAGGCTGTGGAATTGATAGGGAAGAATGAAGACATCATGCAGCATCCCTACCATAATCCTTCAGTTGTGGACAACATGACCGCGTCAATAGATGCACTGGCAGAGATCCAACACCCTCTTCTGGATGAACTCGAGGCGCTTAAGGATGCTCCAAACGAGGCGGTTATGTCCAAGCTTACTGCGGATCCCATCCCCTTGACCCTGCCTACATACGACTCCGTGTCGAAAGTGATGAAAGGTGAAAAGCTGCTTGCGGAGGCATTGGATGCGACTGCGGTCAAGGCACAGGCTGGAAAGGACGCTCGCGGGGAGGCCCTCCATGCTTTGATTGAAGAAGGAAAGAGAGACATAGGGGAGTTCCTACCTCCCTTGTGATTTATCTTGTAAACATTTGTAACTTTTATTCGTCCGTGCATGTATACGGCTAAGACTGGTATGTTGGATAACTGTCTTTTGTTTATAGGTCCGTGGTAACCACGGCCATTTTGTGATTTATTTGGAAACTTGTGTATTTTTATTTTGTTAAATACCGTATACCGATACTACATGACATGTCACGTCTTACACAAAAGGAAAAAATACATTCAAGCCTATAATTTACTAGACATGCGACGTGCGTCTTTATTATGCAAAGCACTACGTGAGTACGGCATACGGAAACTTATCACAACGTCTTGTGAGTAAGGTGTCTAGTAAGGATACATGATCCGCGCCGCTGGGGTTGCATCCCTCTTACACGGCAAGTTGAATTAGTAGGTTCACTTAATCCTCTTACCCCACCTGGAGGCGTGTAGTACATGTACGGTGATTTGAATGAATGCATATGAATGAAACATGACATATTATAATAACCAAAACCCATATGACTAACAAAATCCTAAAAAATAATTTGCACAAAACAAGCCGTGGAGCTAGCTAGGCACCACAGCATTTTATTAGAACGTTTACATTTTTTGTTTTGAACAAGCATGATATGTCCTAAGAAACAAAAAAGGAACCTAGAAAAAACATAAGAAGCAAAACAGATAGAGTGCACGAATCTTCATTAAAGCCACATATACCGAAGTACCCATGCGGAAGCCGTAGCTTTCAAAGATAGCACCTTTTGAGATTGGAGATGTTCCATGTGCGCTCCAGGTCGTAGCCATCCATGTCACGTAACTTGTATGCACCTCGTCCCAAGGCTTCCGTGACCTCATACGGCCCTTCCCACTTAGGGCCCAACTTTCCTGTATTCTCCGCTCGACTTGCTTCGTTAGCACGATAGACATAATCCCCCGGTCGGAAGGAAACACCTTTAACCTTAGCGTTGTAATAAGCCTTCATTTTAGCCTTTTGACTTAGCCTCATTAATGGCTGCTATCTCCTTTTTTTCTTCCAACAGATCCAGGTTGATTCGCAGCTGTTCGTCGTTCGTGACAACATTAACCTCCGCCGTGGGATGGTAGGCATTCCTATTTCTGCTGGTATAACAGCTTCAGTGCCGTAAGCCAATGCAAATGGAGTGTCTCCGTTGGCTGTTTTGATCATAGTCCTATGCGCCCATAGAACATGTGGTAGCTCGTCCACCATTTGGCACTTCGTCATCCAGACGTGCCTTGATGCCGTTTCCCAAACTTTTATTCGCTCGTTCTACAAGGCCATTTGTCTGCGGATGCTTAACAGACGCGAAGCGCCGCTTGATATTCAATGATGCACACCAGTCCCTGAATGGATTATCCGCGAACTGTTTACCGTTGTCCAAGATGATTTCTCTTGGTAGGCCAAAACGGCACACAATATGCTCCCAAACAAACTTTTTAACTTGTTTGCCTGTGATGTATTTGACTGCCTTGGCTTCTATCCATCGTGTGAAGTAGTCCATCGCGACAATCAAGAACTTAACTCCCCCCGCAGCTACAGGAAACGGTCCTGCGATGTCGATTCCCCACTTATAGAATGGCCATGGGGATGTAATAGGTGTGAGCTCTTGCTGCGGATGTCGCGGCACTGGTCTATGCACTTGGCAATCACTACACTTGCGAATCATGTCGCGCGCGTCCCTGTGCATGGTAGGCCAATAATATCCTGTACGCAGGGCTCGAGCTACCACGGATCGTGGACCTACGTGCATGCCGCACAACCCTTCATGTATTTCACTGATTACATAGGTAGCCTGACGCGGTCCAGCACACCGCAACCACGGCTGCAAGAAAGAGCGCTTATAAAGGATACCTTCTCGGAGTTTGAAGTGTTGCGACTTCCTTCTGATGCGCCGCACCGCTTTCTCGTCGTCCGGAAGGGTTTCACTAGTCAAATAGTTGATGATCGTGGTCATCCATGTAGGTCCATCCTCTTCAACTATAGTAGCGACCTCTCCTTCTGTTATAGACTTCTCCTTGAGTATTTCCACCAAAACTTGCTTGGACAAGTGGGCGAAGCTTGTGGACGCAATTTTTCTAAGAGCGTCCGCCTTCTTGTTCTCACCTCTTGGCACATGCTTGATGGAAAACTTGCTGAAAGCCACGATGAGCGACTTGACTTTCTCCAAGTACCGGAACATGTTGTCCTCCTTAGCCACATATCCACCCAGAATATGGTTCGCGACAAGCCGTGAGTCCACGTAGGCCTCAAGGTTGCGGACTCCCATTCTAGCAGCGATTTTTAAACCCGCAATTAATGCTTCATATTCCGCTTCGTTGTTGGTGGCTGTGAACTCAAAACGGAGGGCGTACGTAAACTCCATTCCTTCCGGATTCGTGAGGATGAGGCCAGCTCCTGACCTATCCGTACACGAAGATCCGTCCGTAAACAACACCCATGGTTCTGTTGGAGTCTCGTCTTGTTTTACGATTGGTCCTTCCTCATCCGGCTTTTCTATCAAGAAATCTACCAAGATCTGGCCTTTAACAGCCGTCCTTGGCCTATAAGATATATTGTGCTCCCCCAATAGAATGCTCCATTTTTGTAGTCTCCCTGCCACATCCGGTCTAGAGATGACTTGCTTTATTGGTTGGTCCGTAATGACTACAATTGGGTGCGCCTGAAAGTATCGGCGTAACCGCTTTGTAGCAAACACTAGTGCCAAAACCAATTTTTCCATAGAGGAGTAATTCAGCTCCGGCCCTTGTAATGTTCTACTTATGAATTAGACTGGAGTTTGCACCATATCCCTATCTGTCATGAGTACCGCACTTATTGCACCATGAGTGGCTGAGAGATACATAATGAGTTCATCCTTTGGCCGGGGAGCTACTAGCATAGGGAGAGATGCAAGATGCTGCTTGAGTTGGCCAAAAGCTTCCTCGGCTTCTTTTGTCCACCGGAAGTCTCCCTTCCTAATGCACTTTTTGAGTGTCTTAAATAGGGGTAATGACTTCTCTGCGGATTTGGATAGGAACCTATTTAGCCCGACCAGTTTCCCATTTAAGGATTGCACCTCCTTCCGTGTCTGAGGGGACGGTAGCTGTATCACTGCGTCCGTCTTCTCTGGGCAAGGTTTGATGCCATTTGGATCAATCATATATCCAAGGAACATTCCCTCTGTTGCCCCGAACGTGCATTTCTTTGGGTTTAGCTTCATGTTAATCCTCCTCAGTGTGTCGAATGTCTCTTGGACATCCCGGAGAAGTGCATCCTCCGTATGACTTTTTATGACTAAGTCATCCACATAGACTTCCAGGTTGCGGCCTATCTGTGAGTCAAAGGCTTTATCCACAAGCCGCTGGTATGTAGCACCGGCGTTCTTTAGTCCAAACGGCATTTTCGTATAACAATATACGCCCTGACTAGTATGGAACGCCGTCTTTTCCGCGTCCTCCTCCGCCATCTGGATCTGGTGGTATCCTTTATATGCGTCTAGGAAGCACTTAAATGGATACCCACATAGGGATTCCACCTTCCAATCAATATCCGGTAATGGGTAACAATTCTGTGGGCAGGCTTTGTTCAGATCCGTGAAATCCACACACATGGGCCAACTCCCATCATGTTTTTTGACCATGAACGGATTGGATAACCACTCGTGGTAGTATACCTCGCGCATGATACCTGCGTCCACTAGTTTCCGTACTTCCTCCAATATCACTCGGCTGCGCTCAGGCGCCTGGCCGCGCTTCTTTTGCTTGACGGGTTAGTACCCCTGGCGGATTGGAGCTTATGTTCTGCTATCGCACGTGGCACGCCCGTCATATGCTTTGGCTCCCATGCGAATATATCTAGATTTGCACTTAAAAGAGAGCACATGGCCCTTTCGTCGTCATTCGAGAGCGCTCCCCCAATGGATATCTCCTGTTCTGAGTAGTCAGGGTGGATTGCCACCCTCCAATTGGGAGGTGGTGACCCATCCTTGGATGGAACAGGTGGAGCCGGTGTTGTCACGGTATGACACACGGATGCTTGTACGATTGTGTTGTAAATGGTCACGATTCCTCCCTCAACAGGGAACTTGATCATTCCGTGTGCCGTGGAAGGTACCACCCGTATAGCCAGAATACCTGGTCTGCCTATGATCCCATTGTACGGAGAATGTGAGCGTATCACCATGAAGTTCATCCACGCCGTAGTGGAGTGTTCCTCATTCCCAATGGTTACAAGCAGACGCAGTTTCCCTATCGGCCAGATGGTGTCTCCACTAAAGCCAATGAGCGGCGCCGTGGCCGGTACTAATTGGCTTCTTATTTCTGGCCGCAACTGCACAAAACAATGTTCATACAGTACTTCTGCTGATGACCCTCCATCCACGTACATGCGACGAACATTGTGTGTTCCAATGCTTATCTCAATAGTGAGAGGCGCATCAATCACATCGCTTGCTGTGATGGGAGGGAATGAGATTTCCCTGCCGCGTGAAAATTTTTGGCCAATTTTCTGCCTTGCGCGGCGTTGTCTGGATTGGATCATGTATATGGTCGAAGGTTTGTCCTTTTGAGGATCCTTCTTGTCATACTTCTTGTTGTCTTTTCCATCCTTCCAATCCTTGATCAAATGTTTGAGTTTACCTGATTTGATCAGTGACTCAATGTGCTTCTTGAGCTGGATACAATCCTCCATGCCATGGACCTTGTCATTATGGAATTCGCAGAAGCGATTTCCTTGCCGACGGTCCGGCGGAGTTGTTATTGGGGGAGGCCTCGGAAAATTTGCCCCTTCCGTCAGCAAGATCTCTCGGTAGGACATCTTTGGGGGGGGGGGGGGGGGTAAACTTATCGTCCGGTCGTCCTCCTTTGTTTTGGCTCTTATAGTCTGAGCCCCTGCTATTGTTCTGATTGTTTTGACCGCCCGATTGCCTCCTGGACTGGTCGTTTGATCGATAGCCGTTTCCTTTTGAAGGGTAAGCCGCGACAACCACCGTTTCTCCTTCTATGAAGTTTCTGACCCTTTCCATGAGGTCATCATACCTCTCTGGACGCTTGTCATTGAGACGCCTGATCAATTCCCTGTCTGTTATGGCGTGCATGTAGTCAGAGATTTTCAAGAGTTCCGGCATTGTCTTTGTGCGCGTGCACTCATCATTGAAGCGTTCAGTGAAGGCTTCTGTGGACTCCCCCGGCCGTTGTTTAACGGTTGCCAATGAGACCGGATCCCTATTATACTTCTTCCGCTGAGTATAATTATTTTGAACGCAGTGCGTAGTTCCGTGAAGCTATCAATGCTTCGCGGAGGGAGTCCCTCAAACCAGTCACGGGCATTGCCGATCAAAGTCGAATTGAACATTTGGCACCATATAGGCATGGGCCATCGCTCAATTTTAGCCTGCGTATCAAATATTTTGAGGTGATCATCCGGATCGCCTATTCCATCATAGGTCTTGACACACGCCGGCATGCGACGTTTGGTGTCCTCGGAGTAGTTCCGTATACGGAGAGTGAATGGGTCTTCCCTGGGATCCGCCCATGGTCAGGTGAGCCTAGGGTCATCCCATGGGTCACACCACGGGCGGGAGATATCCTCCGCTTCTGCCTCTCGATAATAGGGGCCACCATAATACTCATCGTTGTTTGGTGGCGGTGGAGGGGTACGCCTAGGTCGGTGACGCTTGGGCGGATGGTCATCCGAGTCCTCTCCTGATGGATCCGGAGACGGGGGTGGTGCCCCATCCCTTGGGTGAGGACCAATCTTTTGAGAAGAGCCAGGAGCCTTCTTCCCAGTGTCCATCCTATCCCACACACTTGTGCGGCGAGCGGCTCTGTTCAGCTCTCGATCTGGTCGCTCGGGTGAACCGTCGTACTTCTCTCCCCTTCTCGAGACTGCGTTAGTTCATGTATGAGGCGATCTCCTATGCGCTCGAACACATTCCTAGGTTGAGGAGTTTCCTCAAAGATGTTCTGCTCCTGAGGCCGGGTTTTCCTTTTCCTCTGATTTTGGGAAGAGGTGATTGGTCCGGTATTGCCAAAGTTGAGTCTAGATTGGAGGTTCCTCCCTAGATTCAACCTTGATGCAATCCCTGGGATGATCCTATCAAAGTTCTGCGTGAGAACTCGAGTGAGATCCTCCTCGCTGAGTGGTTGGACTTCTACTTCCACCTCAATCGATGGTCTATGCGGCTCCTTGTTAGGAGGATTGGGCGCACTCCCTGGATCAGGGTTATCCAGGGTTGAAGTTAGTGGGGGTGTTATGGAGATCGTGCTCGTCACCCCCATGGACTGAAAACCACCATGGTTACCAAGTCCGCCCGCTGGGCGGCTAGGGGATTGATTGGGGAAGAGTATCCCTTCCCCCTGGGACTTCCGATTTCCGGGATTTGTGTTCCTGGGATTAGCTTGCGGATGCCCCTTCGTCATTGGAAATTCAAGATGAGGTTTCTCTCTAGCTTAGTGTAATGGGTCCCACGGATGGCGCCAACTTGTTGATGCAAAAGTTGGGGTGATCCTTGCTAGACCCGAATTAGGCTTAATTCGGGTTGGCTGGGCTTCGGCTCTTGCACCAAGTGAACTGTTTGGTTGGGATCCTTCACACTAAACAACAGGCGTTAGGCTTACCGTGGGAATGTTTCCCGCGATTAGACTCCGGCGTGAGAGTAAGTAATCGGTTAGGGTTTCATGTGAGTTGAGAGTTTAGAACGTAATACCTTTGTGGAACCCTTGGGAGTTCCTTTTATAGGCAGTGAAACCCTAGTGGGCTGCCACTGATACTTTGGCCCCACGAAAAGGATAAGTACAAGAATTAGACTGATTGTTATCTTCTAATTCTGGTGAGTAAATATCCTCTTCTTTTGGGGTAAATCCTATTCCTAGACAGAATATGATTCTGTCTAACCCTGTACCGGCTGCGCTGGGCCGTGGGCCGCGCACGTGTGTGCGGTTACTGTTCATCCAAGCCCATAAGCTTAAATGACATTATTCCCACCCATCCATCTGTGATGGGCCGGATACGGGTAGTACCGTGGGCCGGGTTCCTGACCTGGCTGGGGACTATACGTCATCATATCAAATTTACATAGGTCCCAAGTCATAGTATTTCATACAAATTTACAAAGCATTTGAATGGAAATTTGTTATTTAAGTGCGGGCCATAAATTCTTGTCGTCTTCCCGAGAATTACCTTCAAGTACCAGAGATAAAACATGTTAAAAGAAAAGGTTAGCGAAAACGCCGAGTGAATTCATAGATTTTAATAAAACCCTTAATATATCATCGGTATATATTTATTACCGAAAATCATTTTGTACAAGTCTTTGTAATAATCCATAAAATAGGCCAAAAACATTTTATACAAATCCTTGTCAAAATCATAATATAGGCTTTTTCCTTCAAAACCATTATACGAACCAATGTTGTAAAAACATCATACAATACGTTTTATAACGTTGTATAAAGTTAAATAAAAACCGTTATATGAATATGGTTATTTAAAACCAAAAAAGGAACATAATATCAATAATAAGACCCCGTATTGCTAGTCAGATAATATATCGTAATTCAATGCGTATAGCAGTATTTTCGTTATTGGATTATTATAAGCCGCATGACATTGTTACCTTACTAAAAGAAACAATGGGTAGCTAACCCGAAACTCAATTTGCTCATCTAAATTAGCGTGCCGCCACAAAAATCACGCTATGGAAATCTTCTCATACATAAATTCGCTTACCAATCAATGTGGCACGACGGGGATCAATCGTCAAGGCGCGAACTGGGGTGATCGTCCCCAAATAGTACTATTATATGCATAAGCGTCTACCAAATACTGGTAGTTCACAATTCATGCTAATGGGACTTTTAGTGACATAACCTAACTTTAAAAATGCATTTTATTTCATACATCGGGTCATATAATCATTCATCGGGTCATACAATCATTCGGGTCCAAATCAATAAACAAACAATCGGGACAAATGGCGTCCTATTTTATTAAAACTAACATGTTATCTCCCTCGCGGGTTTATAAAACATTTCATAAAAACATTTAAAAGAGTGCAAGGCTATGAACTCACGTTTATTGGGAAAGGCGGTTATCGGCGATTTGGATGTACGGTACGTGCTTCAATCACGGAAACCTAGACAAATAATACTCGTCTTAGACTCTTGTCCAATGACTTTATAAAAATCATAACTATGTATATATATGATGGTTTTATAAATATGATGATGATCAAGTGGGATTGTACATCTTTACTCATTTATTATAGTGGTATGTGTTGGTAATATTTTTATACTAGTTTATCTTGTTTACATGTTTAGGCCCAATAAGCCCATTATAAGTCCATTACCTTATATTAGTCCATTTTACACTTTTAATATCAGTCTTATACTTACATGTTAGGCCCAAGTGTGTTAAGCCCAATAAGTAAGTTCATTAGTATTTAGCAAAATTAGTTGGATTAATAGTCCAATAAGGCTAATTTGGCCCGATAATATGTTATAAAGCTCGGATTTTATCGGTTTTTACTTGTAATGTGTACTTATATATCAGTATATGAGTTATAAAAATTTTACATTAGACGGGTCCGACCGTCTAAGTTTTAATTGACGAAAACGTTAATTTTACGGTTTAGCCGAAAAGATGTAAAATCATGTTTATAGTTTTATAACTTATAAAAGTTATCAAATTACCATTTTTATAAAATGTCCCATTTATTTATTATTGTACATACTTATATAAATGTAATATATAAGTTAGTGGGTTTTAATTTACATTTTATACTATATTTATTTGAGTGCTATTATAATACTATTATACTTTAATTTCACAAAATCAGATTTTTAGTTTCACTTTCACCATTTTTATCATATCTTGAGTTATACAATGAGATACAAGTTCATTTTTGGACGATATAAACTTAATATTATGTGTTACAAATAACTTAGTTTTAGCTACTGCTCAATCTAAGTCTAAGTATCCCTAACAGTCCTCACAAAACAGACTATTCAGATTGATACATCAATTTTGTTTTGATCATATCTCACTCATTATAATGATTCCGTTGCATGGCCAACTCACACATGTGTACAAGACTTAATAATTACTGTATATTGATTCCATTATGCCATTTTATCAGTTAACATATGGTTGCTTACGGTTTTTATACAGCCAACTATTTTAAGTATGATTTAACTATTTTATATGTGGTTTTCCATCTTTTTACCCATGTTTATCAACACCAAATCCCCACATAATATTTTTAATCATCATTCATCATCATATACATATACATAAATAAAGAAAATACA
Source organism: Glebionis coronaria (assembly GCA_025667525.1). Lineage (NCBI taxonomy): Eukaryota > Viridiplantae > Streptophyta > Magnoliopsida > Asterales > Asteraceae > Glebionis > Glebionis coronaria. Next base: position 284,675,007 of record CM046875.1, read on the forward strand.
AGATTACATAATCAAAATAACAAGAGGATAGGAAGAAACAATCTCTGTACCACCATTAGTGATGAAAAGATGAGTTTTTGATGAATAAGACTTGTATTTTGATGGCAAAACTTGTGATAAACCAATATCATCTTCAAGTCCACCATTATTTATAAACTCCTTGTGGGAAATAAGCCCTATAACACCAAGAAATATCCTCTTTGGATGTTAGAATCACCTCTAATCTTCAAGTCTTCAGAGGTTCTTCATTATATGTGTAGATAACACAAGACTCATGGTTAAAATTGATCAAAATGGGGTGTTTGGTGGTTGAATATGGATGGCACCAAGGAGGATGGTGGAGAGAAAATGTGTTGTTTGCATGTGTTGAGAATGAGTAAATGGTTTTGGTGAAGTGGTTTTGTAAACTTTACATAACAAGTGTTAAGCTTGTTTGTGAAGTTTTGACACCTCATGGGTGTGGTGTCATGTGTCTAGCCGTCCCATATAGTGGAGTGGGACAAGTGTATACTTGTCTCATCCCACTAATTTACGGGTATTCCTCGATTCTAGTTTCCTCGATTTGCGTGCCCTCTGGTCGTTTTATGAAAAAAGTTTTAATAAATTATGAATCAACGGCACAAAACGAATCTAATAAAATATGTCTCATCAAAAACGGAGTTCAAAAACGTAAATACGTAAACCTAGGGTTTCCGATTTAGTCGTACAGGACGTTAAATTATGAACGTAAGTCCTAATCTGTTCTCTTAAATTTGTGAGTTTATGAACCAACACAAATTTAAAATCCCAAAATAATATTCACGGATAAATTTATTGAAGTGTCGGACTGTCACCAAAAACGGTGTATGTAAACATAAGCACATAACGTAGAATCATTCGGTTTAGATGTAGTCGATGCTACTTCAAGACGTAAATCCAAATTTCTTCCCAAAAATGAGTGAGTTCATAATATAACATTTAAATAATGTTTTTAAATAGTTCTTGAGAATAAAATATCAATCATAAATTGACGGATTGTCACAGCATTTACCCCTAATCAGGATCTTTGTCCTCAAAGATCTATTTATCTTACTACTCGCTTCTTATAGAGTTAAAGCCATGTGGGTATTTCCTCCACATCCGATCTTTTCTCACAGGTGTAATTCATTACAATACGCGAGTTTCATCAAATATAACTACGGGAATACGATCAGGCTTAAGTTGACTTACTTTCTCTATCCATGATGTTCACGGGTTTTTGATGAATGCAACTTTTAGCCGATCTAAACTTCATTAAGTAATAATCAGATTTTCACTTGATAGACATTTTATCAAGTTCAATATATGAAACATAATTCACGCAGCCCTTGAAGTCCTAGGGTAGATCCAGCTTTTATGCCTTTCAATCTAACTTTTACATTATCTCAGTGGTCCCATACAACGGGGACTTATTTCCCATGATCTTTCAGATCATCAATTCATTTTTCCAAGGTGAAAATTTTGGCATGACCTCGCTATCCATCCTGCATTTCAAGATCTACATTTCATATTCACATAACCTCCTGCCCACTACCGGCAGTTAATAATCAGATCGTAATTTCAACAATCATTTCAGGTTTCGCGGGTCGGGTATTTTGTAAGGTTAGGTTTGTTATCATAGGCAACCTTAAACCTAAAATACATGTCCAACTCACAATGGGTGTATGTCGGATGTCTTCATCCCAACTACTGCTTGCAGATGCTCTCATATTTAGATTCTCACAAGATTCGATCTCGATCCTAATACGATAATTATCAATGATGATCTCTCCAAAGGGAAAAAATTATACGATCTATTACCAAAGGTCAATCATTCAAGCATAAAACAACACTTCTAGTGTTTTGTATCGTTACTTTACCTCGTCCCTTCGATTGGGTCGGTAAACAGTACTCTCGTCAAGATTTGTTCCCAATGACTTCTGAGCAAATCTCTAGAAATTCGATGCGAAGCGAGGATTTTGATAGAGATGATTGATACAGGCACACCATGCTTACACAACTCCTTTAAATACAAAGAGTCAAATTCTTCATCGAGATTCTATCATTAATAGGAATGAAATTAGCAGATTTGGTCAGCCTGTCGACGATGACCCAAATCGAATCAAATTCAGATGATGACCCTTGCAATAGTTAGACGTTTACTAATGTATGAGGCGATGTCTGCCTTCATAATTTGCCATCAGTACAACTACTTTTAGGTAAAGATACATTTTATCAGAAATCACATGAATAAAATACGTATACTTACGAGATTCTAATATGACTGAATCTCGAAATCCTCCATATTTAGGCAACCACAAGTGGCCTTTAAAATATTTAACGCCATCGGCTTCTCAATTCTAATGGTTCACATTAGCCGCGAACACGTTTTATTATCTATACTATCCTTCTTACAAGCATCGGCTATTTTTAAATTGCTCGGCAATTTATTTTGCACAGTTTATTACTAAGGAACACATCCTAATTGATTTCTTTATATTTCTATATTATGTGTCAGTATCTACATTCACCTTCCGGATGAAATAATTATCATGACCACAATTCACTCAGAAATTCTTTCTTCATATTTTCTAAGTTTTGGTTTCGTCTCAACTATTATTTTTATCAGTTTTGCTCAATCCAACGTCTAAAGTGTCGATTATTATTACAAGTAATTAAATAATAAATATTTATTTTTTATGAAACGTCAACGTAATTTTTTTTTTAAATTTCTCCGTTCGTCCAATTATATAAAAATGTTCAAAATAAATTTGAATTTAATTAACACGATTTTTGTTGATTTATCAAAAACAGTTATTGAGATTCGTACATGTTCGAAAAATATTTGGTTATACTTTGGTCAAAATTTTCTTAGTTTAAAAGAAAAAATTGTCATTTAAATTTTCAAGTCATGGTTTAAATGGTTTCCTCAATCCTTCTTAGGTTGTCTTGAGGTATGCACAAACATTTACCCCTAAACAGGAGTTTAGTTAAATCTTATGGGTTTAAGGGAATGATTCCTTAAAAATTCTTTGATAAAACATTTGTCAAAACATTTTTGCACTTTCTTCTTGGTATAACCCAAAGTCTTAAATGGCTCTAATCTTTGAAGAGTCAATATATTCCATTATCTATTAATCACATGATCAAATAATGTAAAGGATTAAGCCTTAACTCACATGTTAAATATTAAAGGTACAGATTTTCATTGCTCGGCTAATTCAGGGCAGTCTATAAATGATTATTAACTCCTTATTATTCTTATAAACAAACAAATGGTCCTTAATGATCACGAGCATGAATTTATCAAATTACAGCCTACACACGTGATTCACCAAATGTATGGATGATGCATGTGCATTAGTCAATCCAAACCACATCACTTGAAACTCATAATGTTCATTACGAGTTTTGGATGTAGTGAAAATAATATTTTTCGCGGACGCGAAGTTGATGATTACCATGCCGTGGATCAAATCTTTAGAACATACGCTAGAACCTTGTAAATGATCGAACAAATCTATCATCTTGGGTAGTGAATATAGATTTTGATCATCAATTTACCTAGTTCACAGTAATCCATAAATATAAGGAATGATAACACCATATCTCTTCATAACGACGAGCTTGGTAGAATAAAAGCTTTCTCCGAAAACTCTCTCGGTTGTACGGTAATTCTTTTAATTCAGATGGTGCTGACGTACAGTGCACACGCCACAGGTGCAACACCGGGAATATAATCAATACCAAATTCAACTTGCCTTAATGGCGAAAGTCTAGGTAATTCACCAGCAAATACCTCCTAAAGTTTTAGATAATAGAAACATCTTTTAATACTTTTACTTTAAGTTCTTTCTAGATTACAAGATCTATGACTAGTTCATAGCCATTCACGGTATAATTTAAAGTCTAAATGGAGGATATGGTCATCCATCAAGAATTATTTAGATCACTTTTGATAATCAACATCTTATCTTTTAGGTCAACGCATAATTTACGCGAGAGAATTTTAAATCATATACAGAAGAAAACATTTAACGAATATGAATATATCCCATGTTTTTATGATTTGAGTACGCATTCGAAAGCTCCTCGGATCGTTACCCAGGTCATTCAAATGAAATCTAATCAAAAATAATTATAGGAACGTCAATATATCCAGTCGGGTATCAACACTCGGTAATCATATACTTTTCCAAAGAATCTCACCACGGGAGAATTGGACAAGAAAGAGTTGTCAATTGTCAATTAAGACAATTTCCACAGATGATTAAATTCGATTCAGAAGAATAAATAGTATGGGCACATTTGTAGGTGTCTCTAACAATATGTCCCTATTTTGCACTTCTTGTAGATCTCATAAAATTTAATCATTCACAACTTCAAAGAAAATGTAGTGTTTATTAACAATTTCATGGTGACTACTAATCAAGCTTGCATGGTCCCTTCCAAATTGTATGTAGGCGCGCAGCTATATACAATTTAGGATTAACGATGCAATACTCAGTTCGTCAAAACTTTGTCATCATGTTTAAAATATATATATTCATGCTTAATTTCAAAATGAATTTACAGAGAGGTTCTTTGTTATGGAAACAATTAAGTTTCCCAAAGCGTTTCATAAACAACTTTACTTCGAGAACGATTATTTATAAGTCTCATTTTAAATAATCCATATGGTGACGAAAATTTAATTTTTCTCAAGGGATACTGTTTTAACTTATAAAAATAATGAGTGATCTGCAAAAGAGTGATGAAAAGTTGTTCACCAAGAACTAACTACAATATATCAGGAAATGAGCTTAGCCAATTAATCATGAGGATCATGACCTCGATGGCACTCAAAAAGAATAATCCACAACGTAACTCAAATCGAGATGAGTACTTGTTCAATGGTTGCATCACTAATGCGATCATTAGGATGAAGCAATAAAAGATAGATAACATCGATACATGTAGAATTTAGCAATCAAAGGTAGTCTTTTCATTAATCACAAACAAGTCAAAATTGTACCGTAACACATTACGTGTCACTATGTCATACAATTCCAAAAACTCATCCTACCAATTGATGTCTTAGTTAAGTTAGCGATTTTTAAAAGATACCATAATGAATACTAATCTACAAGAGTCATTAGGTGTTCCACATGTCCCGCAAGATCCATCGGTCCCAATTCAGAAGAAGATTTCTTCAATTTATTTCTTGGACACTGGGCATCCTCGTCATTGGACAATGGTCTAGGAACAACCCTTAACACGAACCAACAATCATTTAACACCTTATAATTCAATCACAGGACTTAACAACTTCCTCTTAACAATCTCATATTTCATACGGGTTAAATTTTACATTATTCAAGTTTCAACCAACTTATACTCAAGTCGATATCCTACCTCATTCTCCAATACTTTCAACCTTATTCTTAAACCTTAAAAAGGGCAATAAAAGTTCGATGTGAACAACACTTAATTTCCAATCCTATAGCTCTTTCATCAATAGTTATCAAATGACTCACTAGTATAAAATGACTCACATATTCAATTAGACTTCTCGGAAAGGTACTAGTGGCATGAGGCTTTTGGGTAATGGTTCCAATGACAGCCTCAAGTGCAACATTCACCTTTTCGATTTCAAATTCAAGAATTAGACAACACCGAATCAGATGACACCTTTCCAGCTGGTAAGGTTTTGTCAAACTCCACTCTATAAGGAAAGATCGTCATGACATCGATATCAGATCTAATCTCGCCAATTGTTCTTTATTATCACAATCAACTAATATCAACATTCCTACGAATATCAACTATTTTGTTGGGGTCATAAATATCCGCAACTTGGTTTAGATCAAGAATGGCTAGAATTCCTACGGGAATAGCTTCTATTGATTTGCTAGGGGAGTTAGGGTTCCTTGTGACCATCTACGTCGTATAAATACCTCGTATAAGTATTAAAATAATCATCAAACAATCATATAATCAAATTACAACATATATATAAAATCCAAGTTATATATATATATATATATATATATATATATATATATATATATATATATATATATATATATATATATATATATATATATATATATATATATATATATATATATATATATATATATATATATATATATTAAAATAACACTTCTCAGTCTGGCCTTGTCAGTAACTCGGGAATTCTTCGGCATCGTTATAGTCAAAAGATTTTTAGACATTTTGAGAAAAATGTTTATAGTTAAAAGATTTTGAAATGTTTTATTCAAAACCTTGGTTTTAAAAATATTTCGTTCTCTATAACGAGAGCTCTGATACCAAACTGTAACACCCCCAAATTTACACAATTCAATACAGCGGAAGAGTCGTTAGTGTTATGGGATAGCACATTACTCACATCATAGACAACGCTTAAAAATCGCGTCGTTTAATAATAAAGCATTTCCATTCATAAATATCAAATTTACATAGGTCCCAAGTCATAGTATTTCATTCAATTTTACAAAGCATTTGAATGGAAATTTGTTATTTAAGTGCGGGCCATAAATTCTTGTCGTCTTTCCGAGAATTACCTTCAAGTACCTGAGATAAAACATGTTAAAAGAAAATGTCAGCGAAAACGCCGAGTGAATTCATAGAGTTTAATAAAACCATTAATATATCATCGATATATATTTATTACCAAAAATCATTTTGTACAAATCTTTGTAATAAGCCATAAAATAGGCCAAAAACATTTTATACAAATCCTTGTCAAAATCATAATATAGGCTTTTACCTTCAAAACCATTATACGAACCAATGTCGTAAAAACATCATACAATACGTTTTATAACGTTGTATAAAGTTAAATAAAAACCGTTATATGAATATGGTTATTTAAAACCAAAACACGAACATAATATCAATAATAAGACCCCGTATTGCTAGTCAGGCAATATATCGTAATTCAATACGTATAGCACTATATTCGTTATTGGATTATTATAAGCCGCATGACATTGTTACCTTACTAAAACAAACAACGGGTAGCTAACCCGAAAGTCAATTTGCCCATCTAAATTAGTGTGTCGTCAAAAAAATCACGCTATGGAAATCTTCTCATACATAAGTTCGCTTACCAATCAATGTGGCACGACGGGGATCAACCGTCAAGGCGCGAACTGGGGTAATCATCCCTAATTAGTACTATTATATGCATAAGCGTCTACCAAATCCCGGTAGTTCACAATTCATGCTAATGCGACTTTTAGTGGCATAACCTAACTTTAATAATCCATTTTATTTCATACACCGGGTCATATAATCATTCATCGGGTCATACAATCATTCGGGTCCAAATCAATAAACAAACAATCGGGACAACTGGTGTCCTATTTTATTAAAACTAACATGTTATCTCCCTCGCGGGTTTATAAAACATTTCATAAAAATATTTAAAAGAGTGCGAGGCTATGAACTCACGTTGATTGGGAAATGCAATTATCGACGATTTGGATGTACGGTACGTGCTTAAATCACGGAAACCTAGACAAATAATACTCGTCTTAGACTCTTGTCCAATGACTTTATAAAAATCATAACTATGTATATATATGATGATTTTATAAATATGATGATGATCAAGTGGGATTGTACATCTTTACTCATTCATTATAGTGTTATGTGTTGGTAACATTTTTATACTAGTTTCACTAGTTTATCTTTTTTACATGTTTAGGCCCAGTAAGCCCATTATAAGTCCATTACCTTACATTAGTCCATTTTACACTTTTAATATCGGTCTTATACTTACATGTTAGGCCCAACTGTGTTAAGCCCAATAAGTAAGTTCATAAGTGTTTAGCCAAATTAGTTGGATTAATAGTCCAATAAGGCTAATTTGGCCCGTTAATGTCCGTATGTTATAAAGCTCGGGTTTTATCGGTTTTTACTTGTAATATGTACTTATATATCAGTATATGAGTTACAAAAAGTTTACATTAGACGGGTCTGACCTTCTAAGTTTTAATTGACGAAAATGTTAATTTTACGGTTTTAGCCGAAAAGATGTAAAATCATGTTTATAGTTTTATAACTTATAAAACTTATCAAATTACCATTTTTATAAAATGTCCCATTTATTTATTATTGTACATACTTATATAAATGTAATATATAAGTTAGTGGGTTTTAATTTACATTTTATACTATATTTATTTGAGTGCTATTATAATACTATTATACTTTAATTCCACAAAATCAGATTTTTAGTTTCACTTTCACCATCTTTATCATATCTTGAGTTATACAAGGAGATAGAAGCTCATTTTTGGATGACATAAACTTCATATTATGTGTTACAAATAACTTAGTTTTAGCTACTGCTCAATCTTAGTCTAAGTATCCCTAACAGTCCTCAGAAAACAGACTATTCAGATTGATACATCAATTTTCTTTTGATCATATCTCACTCATTATAATGATTCCATTGCATGGCCAACTCTCACATGTATAAAAGACTTAATACTTACTGTATATTGATTCCAATATGCCATTTTATCATTTTATCATATGGTTGCTTACTGTTTTTATACTGCCAACTATTTTAAGCATGATTTAATCATTTTACATGTGGTTTTCCATCTTTTTACCCATGTTTATCAACACCAAATCCCCACATAATAATTTTAATCATCATTCATCATCATATAAATATACATAAATAAAGAAAATACAAGATTACATAATCAAAATAACAAGAGGATAGGAAGAAACAATCTCTATACCACCATTAGTGATGAAAAGATGAGTTTTTGATGAATAAGGCTTGGATTTTGATGGCAAAACTTGTGATAAACAAATATCATCTTCAAGTCCACCAATATTTATAAACTCCTTGTGGGAAATAAGCCCTATAACACCAAGAAATCTCCTTTTTGGATGTTAGAATCACCTCCAATCTTCAAGTCTTCAAAGGTTTTTCATCATATGTGTAGATAACACAAGATTCATGGTTAAAATTGATCAAAATGGCGTGTTTGGTGGTTGAATATGGACGACACCAAGGAGGATGGTGGAGAGAAAATGTGTTGTTTGCATGTGTTGAGAATGAGTAAATGGTTTTGCTGAAGTGGTTTTGTAAACTTTACATAACAAGTTTTAAGCTTGTTTGTGAAGTTTTGACACCTCATGGGTGTGGTGTCATGTGTCTAGCCATCCCATATAGTGGGGTGGGAGAAGTGTATACTTGTCTCATCCCACTAATTTACGGGTATTCCTCGATTCTAGTTTCTTTGATTTGCGTGCCCTCGGGTTGTTTTATGAAAAACGTTTTTATAAACTATGAATCAACGACACAAAACGAATCTAATAAAAATTGTCTCATCAAAAACAGAATTCAAAAACGTAAATACGTAAACCTAGGGTTTCCGGTTTAGTCGTAAAGGACGTTAAATTATGAACGTAAGTCCTAATCTGTTCTCGTAAATTTGTGAGTTTATGAACCAACACAAATTTAAAATCCCAAAATAATATTCACGGATAAATTTATTGAAGTGTCGGACTGTCACCAAAAACGGTGTATGTAAACGTAAGCACATAACGTAGAATCCACCGGTTTAGATGTAGTCGATGCTACTTCAAGACGTAAATCCAAATTTCTTCCCAAAAATGAGTGAGTTCATAATATAACATTAAAATAATGTTTTTAAATAATTCTTAAGAATAAAATATCAACCATAAATTGACGGATTGTCACATGAGAAACTCATTGACTATAGAACACCTAGGCATAAGGACATTTATAATGTGAATCTTAATGGAATTAGGATGAATAACAATTTGTCATGTCTATATGCTAAGGCTTCAGTTGATGAGAGTAATATTTGGCATAGAAGGTTAGGGCACATTAATTTTAAGAACATAAATAGACTTGTGAGACATGGTTAAGTTGATGGTTTGCCTGAAAAGGCTTTCCACAATGACCACTCTTGTGTTGCATGCCTTAAAGGCAAACAAAACAAAGTCTCCTTTAAGTCTAAACCCGTGCATTCTAGTTCTAAACCACTTCACTTACTCCATATGGAGTTATTTGGTCCAACTAATATAGAAAGCTTAAATGGTAAATCCTACTGTTTTTTCATCACTGATGATTTTTCTAGATTTTCTTGGACTTTCTTTTTAGCTTTGAAAAGTGAAACTGCTGATATTTTGATTAACTTTATTACCCAGTTAGAGAAAAACACTGGGAATGAGGTTAAGATACTTAGAAGTGATAATGGTGGTGAGTTTAGAAATAAGTTGTTAGATGACTTTTGTGCCAAGAAAGGGATTACTAGACAATTTAGTATAGCTAGAACCCCACAACAAAATGGGGTAGCTGAGAGGAAGAATAGAACACTCATAGAAGCAGCTAGGACTATGTTGGCTGATGCTCACTTTCCCATTGCTTTTTGGGTTGAGGCTGTGAATACAGCTTGTTATGTTCAGAATAGGGCATTGATCAAGAAAATCCATAATAAGACACCTTATGAACTGTTTTGGAGTAGGAAACCTAACATTGGTTTTCTTAAACCCTTTGGCTGTCATGTAGCTGTTTTAGACACTAGTGATGCCTTGGGAAAGTTTAGTGCTAAAGGTGATGAAGGCTACTTTATGGGTTATTCTGTGCAGAGTAGAGGATATAGAGTTTATATTAAGAAAGAAAAACGTATACTTGAAAAGGTACATGTTAGGTTTTTAGAAAGTAAACCTAGTGATCCTGAGAGTGGTCCAAATTGGTTATTTGACTTGGAACCTCTATCTAGAACATTGAATTATATGCATGTTACTAATCCAGACATTGTGAAGGTGACTTCAAATGTTGTGGAAGAACCAGTTGTTGAAATTTCAGGTAAACAGGTTGATGCGGAGGTTGGGCCACAAGCAGACAAATCAGCACCCATACTTGAGTATGTTACCATTCCTATATGGACAGATGCATTTGCTGCTGCTGTTGCTGCTGGAAAAGAAAAAGGTGGTCCACAAGTATCACCAGTTGAAAACATGCATGATTCTTCAGGCGCTGACAAAGGAAAATCTAGCGCTGACAAGTCAAATTCAGGCGTTGATGGATCAAACGTTGACAACCCTAATTCAGGCGTTGACAACTCTTTTGATCATTTATTCTCTCCCAATGTTTTTGAACAAGGTGAACCTTCAAATAGAAATGGAGAGGTTCATTCAGATGATGATGGAAGAGCATTTGAAGAAGATATTGTCAATTTGGAGACTGAAATTGATGATAACACAATCATTGAAGGAGGAGTACTTACATCTACCATGAAGAATCATAATTCTTCTTTAATCATAGGTGATGTGATGACTCCTGTGCAAACTAGAAGGTCTCGTCAGAATCATGGAGGATTTATTGCCAATATTCACAAGAAGGTTGATACCCCTCTGGTTCAAGCATGTTTGTTTGCCTGTTTTCTGTCACAACAGGAACCCAAGAAGATTTTTGATGCTCTCAAAGAACCAAGTTGGGTGGAAGCAATGTAAGATGAGCTTCACCAATTTGCTATTCAGGATGTTTGGGAGTTAGTTGATTGTCCCAGACATGTCAGACCTATTGGGACAAGATGGGTTCTTAGAAACGAAAAGGATGAGAGAGGAATTGTGGTCAGAAACAAGGCACGTTTAGTTGCTCAAAGATACAACTATGAGGAGGTCTTTGCACCTGTTGCAAGGATTGAGGCAATAAGGATTTTTCTAGCCTATGCTTCCTGTATGGGATTTACAGTCTATCAAATGGATGTGAAGAGTGCTTTTCTTTATGGCACAATTACAAATGAGGTTTATGTAATGCAGCCTCCTGGTTTTGAAGATTCTAAACATCCAGACAAGGTATATACAGTGAAGAAAGTTATGTATGGACTTCATCAAGCCCCAAGAGCATGGTATGGTACATTGTCCACCTATCTGGTGGAAAATGGATTCAAAAGGGGCACCATAGATCAGACTTTGTTTACAAAGAAGACTGGTAAGGATTTCTTACTTGTATAGGTCTATGTGGATGATATCATCTTTTTCTCTTCTAGTCCAAAGATGAGTGAAGACTTTTCCAAACTCATGAAAGACAAGTTCAAGATGAGTGTAATGGGGGAGATGAACTTCTTTCTAAGGTTACAAGTTCAGCAGAAAGAAGATGGTATCTTCATCTCTCAAGACAAATATGTAGCAGAAATCTTGTAGAAGTTTGGCTTTTCTCCACATGAGAAACGGGCTAGCACACCCATGGATAGAGAACATCCTCAGGGAAAGGTTGGAGATGGAAAAGAAGTGGACGTCAGGCATTATAGGTCAATGATTGGTTCATTGATGTATCTCATAGCTTCAAGACCTGATATTATTTTTGTTGTGTGTGCATGTGCACGCCATCAAGTGACTCCCAAAGAGTATCATCTTCATGATGTCAAGAGAATTTTTAGGTACTTAGGTGCTATCCCACCTTGGGACTATGGTATCCAAAATATTCTCCATTGGAGCTTATTGCATATTCAGACAGTGATTATGGTGGTGAAAAATTTGATAGAAAATCCACAACTGGTGGATGCCAATTTCTTGGGAGTAGGTTGATATCTTGGCAATGCAAGAAACAAACAGTGGTGGCCAAATCTACAACTAAAGCAGAGTATGTAGCTGCAGCCGCTTGTTGTGGACAAGTCTTATGGATTCAGAACTAGCTGTTGGATTATGGGTATAATTTCATGCATACCAAGATTTTTGTAGACAATAACAGTACTTTGTGCATTATTAAAAATCTTGTACATCACTCTAAAACAAAACACATAGAAAATAGACATCATTTTATAAGAGATTGTTTTGAAAAAGGTTTAATAAAACCAGATAGGGTTGACACAGAGGAAAATGTGGTTGATTTATTAACTAAACCCTTTAATACTGGGAGATTTCAATACTTGGTAACAAGTATTGGAATGATCAATCTTACTTAATATGTGTTTTGGGGACTTACTGTAAAAGTATGTATAGGATATGCATTGTTATTGGTCTTTGTACAAAATTAGATTTTCCACTTTATTTGTCTAACGCTGACAAAGTTTATTTTAACGCTGACAAGTGTTAAATTGACGTTGTTAGCAACATGTTAATTTTGTGGTTTTTGATCTAATTATGCAGGCGTTGTTAGCATTGTACAAATGGATACACAGTTTCTTATGGATCCTTGGAGCATTATTGGAGCATGTTCAAGTTTATGGATGATGGTTGGAATATTTATATTCCTATCTTGACATAAATTTTTATTACATGCATTTCTATTTGGCAACTTATGTATCATAGTTTAAAGGGAGGTTTAGGAAACCTTTAGGACTTTCTGGGTATTCATATAATACTCTTATCATAATTCTAAATTGTGTCCACTGGTGAGTATGAATTAGTTTACTAACTCATGAGGCACTGTAGCATGCAAAGTTGATATACTATGCACGCTGCCAAGACTTTTTGGCCTAGAATTGGATGTGGTCTATTGGGAGACTTGGGTATAATTTTTATTGGGCTTACCTGGGAAGTTACAAAAGATTTTATGAGATAACTTCATTATTAAGAACTGTGGTTAGCAAGGGATACTTGAGGACTGTTATGTCTATCTTGCCTAAGCAAGTGGGCATGATTGGACAGTGCTTGCCACCCTATGGTAATTTTTAGTTTGTAGGTTATCTTCACTAGGCTAAATCACTTTGTTAAGGTCCTTTTTCATTTTTATTATTTTTTATTTTTGGACGTTGAGAGTTTTATTTCCAAACGTTGTTAGGACCAATTTTGACGTTGACATGGCATTTTCCAACGTTGACAAGAATATAGCCGTTGAGCGTTGATAGGTTATTTTTAGCGTTGATAACAAGTGGGTCCTACCCAGTTGTTATTTTTGACGAAAATATGGGCCGTATTTTTAGGAGTTGGTAACTTTTTATTAATGCAAAAGATAAGTTATATATTTTTCCAGATTTTAATCATTATCTTTTGAAAATAACTGCCTAATTTTTTACCAATCACATGTGTCTACCTCTCCTATATATTTGGCTCATTCTTTTGAAACAGGGTAACTGCTTATTCTTGTCTAACTAAATTTTAACACATATTCATCTTTCATAACATTTCACACAGCTTTCTATATCAATGGCGCCTGAGTTTAAACCGAGTGATTTGGTATTGGGGTTCAGAAGTCAGCACAACATGGTTGCCTATTGAGAGGCTGACAACACTCTGTTTCCTCAATATACTTAGATGGTGGAGTATTTAAATGCATCCCCCTTAAGGTATGCAATTTCTCATGCTCCTCTTATCCCTGTCACTCATATTAAGCAGTTTTGGAATACTATTACTTCCTCAATGATTAATAATGTGACTACATTAACTGCTACAGTCCATGGGCGTTCATGGGTGGTTACTGAAGCCTTGGTTCGCCAGGCTTTGCAACTTAATAATGCAGATGGTATAACCACCCTACGCATTGGTGAGCTAGAACAAGGACTTCAAGCTTTGGGTTATCCTTTCCCTAAAGAGGGCACTTTAACAAATATTCAAAACAGGAGTTTCCCCCAGCTTGGAAGTACTTATTACATGTCATTCTTCAATGCTTGAGTCCCAAATGTACTGCACACAATGAAATTAGCAGGTCTATTGGTAGTGCCATTGTGTGTATTGCTATTGGGCAAAAATATAATTTTTCTAAAATGATTTTTGATGGCATGTGTAAAAACAAGGGTAGCAAGATGACTTTTTCTTACCCAAGATTTTTTCAAATGGTTTTGATGAAAAAAGGTATTGCACCAGGGATCATGATGATTTTTATGCGATCCCGGTGCAAAAGAAAGCAATTTTTGGAAAGATGAATTCACCCCCACAAAGAGACTTACCCCTCACCCAAGCCATGCTTACTGTTATTGCAGCAGCACAACCTCAACCTGACCCACAACCACAACTAGACCCATTACCTGAACCATCACCATCACCACAACATATGGAAATTGATCAAGATACCTTCAACGCTGACACATTAAATGTTGGCATTGACACTCAAAATCCAAACGCTGACACCCTTTTACAACAAACCCAAACACCCATTAACCTCCAAACTGAAACCCGATCCACATCATCCTCTTCACCCCCAGACTTTAGGATGGAAAAACGCCAAAGGACTACTGTAGTGTTCTCCTCTAGTGGTCCTAGCCATGTTGCAGAGAGAACCACCACCACAAGTGTGGTTGGTGACATGGGTGGGTCTAGGATAATTGGTACTAGCTTAGATACAGGCCAAGCCAGTCCTAACATCATTAAGACCCCATCCATGCCCCATGACTCTAATTTGGGAGGTCAAATACCCATTCTAGAGGAGGGAAGATTGGGACCCTATACATTGTTGGAATTGACGGCTGTCTGCATTAGCTTGCAAAAGCAAAATGCATACCTTGTACATATTGTCTCTATACAAGGCCTTGAACTCAAGCAATTGAGGGAGAGGATTGTTATTTTAGAAGGTACTAATCCTAGGTGTAGAGTGGAGGATTCTTCCAAAGGGGAGGATGAGTAGATACATGTGAGTGACAAAGGCTCTCATGAAGGAGAATCTTTGGGTATAGCTGAAGCTCTAACAAATTTGAAGAAGCAACCAGGTTTTGATGTGTCATTGGTTACTCCTACAAATTTGAATTTATCTTTTACTGAGATGATAGAGCAGTTCACAAGAAGCGCTGACAAGAGTAGATTAAGCGTTGACAAGCATATTTTTGGCGCTGACAAGCCAAGCGCTGACAGGAGTAAGTTAGGCGTTGACACACAGGTTTTGGACGTTGATAGACCTGTAGGTATGGTTGATGTATTCCAGTCATCAGCTATCATCAAGGAAGTGTCTACACATGTACTATCATCATCTTTACCCATCATTGATACATTAGATAAGGGTAAAGGAATTATGGTAGAAACAGTGGTTCCTAAGGATGCGGTCCAAGTAAAATTTGATTCCATGTTGGCTGCATCACTTGAGGAAGAAGATAGGATGAAGGAGATTGCTGTTGAGAGTAAGGAAAGCAGTGGTGATGAGAGAACTGATTCAAGTGTCATGATTATTAAAGAACCAGAAAGGCCTGAATATGGTGATGAGTTGGCAAAGGAAAAGCTTGCACAGTTGAAGAATCAGGTAGATTATGAGATGCCTAAAGTTGCTCAAATGTACTTTGCATGGGAGAATAAAGTAATGGAAAATCCATACATGACTTTATCAGATCAAATTTGGGGTTTGGAAATTCTACTTAGAGTTCAAAGAGATTGCAAGGTGATTCTGAAGTATAAAGCTAGCAAAGTTCATGAACAGACCCAGACAGAAAGAAGGGAGCTCTATTACATGTTGCTCAGATGTCATCAAACAGGTTGGACTTTTAGAAAGTTGCAGGGATTGCCTTTTGATGAATTGGAATATAAGTCTTATCCTATATGGGCAAAGGTGCAAGAGTAGAATACTATTAGACTTATTTTAGATGAAAGAAAGGAAGAACTTGCAGAAGAGATGGAGATCCAAAGGGCTTTGATTACACCAAGACCATTGAAGAAGGGAGTTCCACTTGAGTTTCCACCAAATTTGGATAGAGTGAATCCCAGTGAAGCTGTTATTAGAAAGAGTATTAAGCTCTCACCCTTGGAAGCTTCACATATGGTAGAAGTATTACCTCATGATTCCAGAAACCCTATAGTTAGCTATGAAGAAGATGCAAGTGGGTTTTGGATGGTTGGAAGATATGGGAAAGAGGTACATACATTTACTACTTTGATGTCTTTGTTTGCAAGCCTGGATAGGGAATACTTGGCAGACCTTTGGAGGTTGATGCATGCCAAGTATGAGACTGAAGCACCTACTTCAGTCAATGGAATAAATATTTTGTTCAACATTCAAGAGAATGTGTGCACCAGATGAAGAAGATCTAGTTTGGAAGGATCTTGATAATGATATCAGTGGACTTCAATGGCGTTTGTATTCAGAAGTTGGAGTATATCATTTGAGTACTACTAAGTTTTCTAAGTATCTTCTTGTGGATGCTGAGTATCCTATGTCCAAAGAAGTTTTGAAGAAAATGATGACAACACAGCTAGAAATGGATTACTCAAGTGACGTGGCCAAAGATTTGATTAGGTTTATTTATTTCCAATTTGATAAGATTCGTAAGAATCCTCCTAGTACTTAGTTTTTATTCATAAAATTGATTAATAGAGTAGATATCAAGTTTAGGGGAGGATTGTTGGGAATAAAATATAGCCAAGACACTTGGACGCTGACAAGAGCAATTTGGACGTTGATAGGAAGAAATCAAGCGTTGTAAGGACAAGAGTTGACAGGAATAAGTCAAGCGTTGATAAGAAGAAGTCAAGCACGGATAGAAGACTTAGTCTATACGTTTTATGTTTCTAGTATGTTTCTAGTAAAGATATGATCGACAATGTATTTCTTATGTTTATCTTTACCTAAAATAGCTGATACGTAGACTCTTGTACAAGGCTCCTTATGCTAGCGAGTGCCATATTCCACTTTATGTCCATCTCTTCCAAGTGCTCATCACTAATTTGCTCAAGGTCCACATATGTAATCACTGAACCATTGGGCAATGAAGCAATGTATGCACACACTGTATCTAGATCAATACCAGCAGGCTTAACTCTTGGTGAGTCAACATTGTATGTGTTAGTGTCTGAATATGAGGCGCTGACAAAGCTTGATCCAACATTGACACAAGGTGATCCAGTAACGGGGTGCATGTATGACTCCCTTTGATCAAATTGACCTTCACTATGTGAGAAGAAGGCCATATTGCCACTGGTAGACTTGCTTCCTTGATCCAAAAGGATCTCACTCTCTACAAGCCTTAGTTTATTGTAAACATCATCAAAGGTGGAACTTTTGTGAGTATTATTAGCAATCATAGACCTTGCTTCAATCTTCCATGCATCACAAAGATTTTGAAGGAAAGTGGTGATGATATCAGCATCATCATGCACTGTTCCCATAAATGACAACTTGCTTGTAATGTCAAGAAGTCTTCTTCTCACTCCACTTAGCTTTTCATTGGGAAGGGCTTTTAATACAGCATACTCATGCAAGAGTTGCTTCTTTTTCTCTGAGGCAGTATCATCATTACCACCATAAGAAACTTGAAGGGCTGCCCAAAGATCTTTTGTAGAATCATAGCCTATATACTTGTGCTGATTGGATTGTCCCAAAGAGAGTTTGAGGATGCTTAGGGTTTTCATGTCGTTCCTTCTCTTTGCTATGTTCTCAGCTGAGACAGCTCTCCCATCTTCAGGTCGTTCTTTTCGATTAACTTCACTTGAGCCTGGAGTTGATCTTGCAGTAATAGCCGCTGCAATCTTGGCAGCCTTATTGAATGTGTTTCCATATTCAATAATTTCCCATAGGGTGTGGTCATGGATTTGAAGATACTACTCAAAATTAAACTTCCACAACTCAAAGTTGTCTGGGTCTAGCATGGGAATCTTGATGTTAGAGCTTGAGGAGGAGGAGGTTAACTCTATAGTATACATGTTGTTTGAATTTTAGGGTTTCTTGAAAATTAGGGTTTTTAGCGATATAGGGTTTTTGTGTTCTTTAGATCAAAGTTTCTCAACAAGCTCTGATACCACTTGTTGATCCCAAACTTAGATCAATTTAGCTTGTGTAAATGAGATTAAATCAAGTTAAACACGTAGAGAAACTTTGTTGTATATGAAACAATTCAAGTATTATACGGAATTAATACTTAAACAATAACACACAAACAAGATAAACCAAACTTTCACTTTGATTGATTAATCAAAATCGCGTGCAATGAAAGTGTAAAACATATATTGAACTAAAACCTAAAGGCCTCCTTTTATAGATTAAGGAGCCTTGTACAAGAGTCTACGTATCAGCTATTTTAGGTAAAGATAAACATAAGAAATACATTATCGATCATATCTTTACTAGAAACATACTAGAAACATAAAGCGTATAGACTAAGTCTTCTATCAGTGCTTGACTTCTTCTTATCAACGCTTGACTTCTTCCTGTCAATGCTTGTCCTGTCAACGCTTGATTTCTTCCTATCAACTACCCCATTTTGTCTACCACTCAACATTACCCAGATTATCGTTCTCGTGCTCCAACGACCTATTCTACTCAATCATCGTCACCATTATCTTCCATTGTCTCTAAGTCACATGTTCCAACAAGATCACGAGGCAAACAAGTTGCAAGAGCACCATCACAACCACTTGAGGAATCATCCAAAGAAGACAGTGATGAAGAACAAGCTCAAAAGGATAGGGAATTTAAGCAACAAATGGCTTTCATTATGAAGCAATACAAGAAAATCTACAAACGCACAAACAACAACCTTAGAACATCATCAAGCATGAGGAACAACTATGATCAGAGTCCCCCGAGATATGACACATGAAGGCGTGCAGAGAGTCCTCCAAAGTATGATCGACAAACCGCTAAATATGATAATCAGATGGTTGCTACTTTTGTTAGAAATAGGGAAATCATTGGTACTCAAGTTGTGCAACAAAGTGGGATTCATTGTTTTAACTGAAGAGGTTTTGGGCATATGGCTAAGGAATGCAGGCAGCCAAAAAGGGTTAAATATTATAGTTATCATAAGGAAAAGATGCTGCTATGCAAGAAAATGGAAGCTAGAATCAAGTTATCAACTGAGGAAGGAGAAATGCTTGACTAGACTGATGATCAACTCTCTGACCAAGAACTCGGGGAACATTATTCATACATGGCAAAATTCAAGAAGTCCTCAACGTCACTGAGATGACAACGGTCCTATGTTTGATACCGAGCCAATTGATAAGGTACAACATGATGATTAATATAATGTGTTTGTGATACACATGAGCATAGTGATCTACCAACAACAATTACTGACACATGTATTATGGAAACGATTTATAGCAATACCATACCTAATTCATCAAACATGTGCAATAATGAGTTTGAGGATGATCAAAATGCAAATGAGTATGATAATGAGGAGTGTGTCGCGCTTGCTAATTTAATTGCTAGTTTACAAAAGATGCCAATAAAACTAGAAAGAGTCAAAAGCAATTAAAGAAGGAAAACGCATCGCTCACTCAAAACTTTGAAGAAAGCAAAACCGCTCTTACTAAGACCATTGATATTTATAGGACTGAGCTTCTTCAAAAGACCAAAGAGCTTGAGGGATACAAGGGTAGTACTTTAAAAATACCAAAGGACGATTTTGAAAATAAATATAACACAACTCTTGAGTTATTAGCCAAAGAGAAACGTCAATATAATGTTTTCTTAATGGATGAATGTCAAAAAACGTACCTTGCAAAAACTAAAGTTAACGAGCTTGAACAAAGGCTTACCATGAACAACACCGATTCTACTAAAAATCTTGATGTAAAGAACCAAGAGGTTGAAACGTTAAAACAAGATTTCAAAAGTAGACATGAAAAAGATACTGAAAAAGTAAAGGAACTAGAAGAACAAGTCGAATTTTTGAAAAAAATTGTTTATATAACGCATGACTCTATTCAAACCATAAAAATGATAGCACCTCAGTCGTTTTTTAAGGGTAAACCTAGTTTTGAAAGTCCTAAGTACCTCGACCAAGCTCAAGCTGAGAACCCCCGCCTTTATCTGGATGAGTCCGAATGGACCGATCCTGATTGTCCTCTTGTTAGGCTTGATAATGAAGAGACATCCCTTTGGGAAGAGGAGAGTAGATCACCGGTCAATAAAGAGTTTGTGAAACCATATAATTATTCTTATGAAAACAGTCTTTATGGTCTTTTCACTCCACAAACACAGAATTCTCGTGAGTAATTGTTTTTTGAATGTAAACAAAGAAGAATTCAATGGAAGAAAATTATTGCAACTAAGAAAATTAACGTTTCTAAATTATTAACTATCTGCCTCTTGATGCCTCTAAAATTAAGAGTATGAAGACACTTGGTATTATTAAACATCACGTTGATAATATTAAATCAATCGCTGAAAGAGATTGGAAAAAACGTCAAAATGAAAAATGGAAAAAAGAGATCCATCACGATATAACTGTGCTTGTGAAAGAACTTTTAATACTGAATACGAAGATAATAACAGAAAATGTTCTTGAATTTGAAGATTAATTCGGTCAGAAATGTTTGATGATTTAAAATACGTTGAGTCTCTTGAAAAAGAAATTGATGAACTTCAAACTGACAAATCAGAGTTTTCAAACGAATATGATCTACTCTTAGAAGAATGTCTCTCAAAAAATATTTTGTGTGCTACTCTTAAATCTTATGCTAATATAGATGAATATTCTGATGTTGCATGCAAATATCTTGATGAGACCAAAGAGTGTGAACGGCTTAAAACTGAGCTTTCGAAACGTAAAGAAAATGTTGATAAAAAGGCGTTTACGTTACTTCAACAGCGAACTTATTTCCTTCAAAAACATTGTAATTCTCTTGAACTTGCTTTGCAAAAAGACGTCGGTAGTTTTCCAAATGATAATAACTTGCAAGAAAAATTTTCCAAAACGTTTCGAGAAATGAATGAAAAATGTATGGAAATTACGGATTTAAAAGCTCAGTTACAAGAAAAAGACATAGCAATCGAAGAGTTGAATAAAGTCGTTGCTAAGATGGGTGGGAACATTGTGGAACCTAGAGTTAAGAAACCTGTTGTTAGACAACCCAATGCGTGTAAAACGACTAAACCCTCTGTCTTGGGAAAACCATATGTTTTCTCAAATTCTTCATTTGCAAAATCTGGGTTTGCCCCCAAGACGGATGGGAAGGATAGGTTACCACAGACTACTCCCAAAATAGATATTCGAGCACAAAGCAATAAGAACAAAAATGTGCTCAAACCAGGGATGTATAGATTGGCCACTAAACCCACACACAACAAAGAAAGTCAATCGATAGATTTCTAGAAACACTAATAGACGTGTGTCTTTTACTACAAGAGTAGTCCCCACTACTAGTGTTAGCCGGCCTCCGCTTAAGAGCGCTCGAATGAATGAAAAGGTTTGGCAAAACAAGAGTCAAGGGAAGATGAAGAAAGTAGAAGACCACCCTAGGAATTTTAATGTTTCTAAGAATAAAACGTCTATAATCGCATGTAATGACGATTTGAATGATTCGAATTTGAATACTTCGAATCTCAAGTTTGTTTGTGTGAAATGTGGAAAATGTACTAATGCTAATCATGCTATGTGTGTTTCGAATAATGTCAAAGGCGTAGATACTAGAACTAAGAAGCAAATTGCGATGCCTATTAGTGCTAGTAAACCCACACGCAAAGTGAACCATTCTGGTGCAACCCCCCCCCCCCCTAAGAAAAGTATTGCATCAGACTCCACCACTAAGAACCCGAGAAGCAGAATTAGGGAATTATATGAGTCTGCTAGCAAGTCTTGGAAATGGTGGTTTGATAATCAATGTCCTACAGGATATAAATGGATGTCTAAGGTTAAGACAAAAAATGTGACTACGAGTTTTAGCATGCCTTTAAGTGTTGAAACTAGGGAAAGTAATGATTCAGATATCACAACTAACATGGAATCTAATTTAGCAAATGCTCCATCGTGTTCTAATTCTTCTGCATGTGATCGAAATAATTCTCTTCATACTGGAATCCGGGTGCACCAAGCACATGACGGGGAATCTCAAACTTCTAATTAACTTCGTGAAGAAGTTCCCGGGTACGGTCCGATTTGGAAATGATCAATTTGCACCGATCCTAGGATATGGAGATTTGGTTCAGGGGAATATCACGATAAACGGGTATACTACGTCGAAGGGCTCAATCACAATCTTTTCTCGGTTGGTCAATTCTGTGATGTGGATTTGGAGGTTGCATTTAGAAAGAAGACATGTTTTGTTCATGATTATGATGGGAATGATTTACTCACCGGCTCATGGGGTATAAATCTTTACACAATTTCACTTCAAGACACAACTTCCACAACTCCAATTTGTTTCATGGCTAAAGCTTCAATGACTCAAACATGGTTATGGCATCAACGTCTGTCTCACCCTAATTTTAATACCATCAACTTGCTTTCCAAGAAAGATATTGTGAGAGGCCTTCCAGGATTGAAATTCATCAAAGATCATATTTGTTCTTCTTGTGAGCTTATAAAGCTAAACGAAGTAGTTTCAAGATAAAGACTACACCAAGCTCTAATGGACGGTTAGATCTTCTTCATATGGATTTATGTGGTCCTATGCGTGTTCAAACTATCAATGGGAAGAAATATATTTTTGTTATTGTCGATGACTACTCAAGGTACACGTGGACTTTCTTCTTATATCCAAGGATGAAACACCCGAAGTTCTCATCAACTTCTTTAAACTGATACAACGTGGTCTTCAAGCTCACGTAAAGTAGTACGTACTGACAGAGGCACGGAATTTTTGAATTCAACTCTAAAGAAATTTTTTGAAATCGAAGGGATTGAACATGAAACATCAATTGCTAGAACACCTGAGCAAAATGGCGTTGTTGAAAGACGAAATCGTACTTTGGTTGAGGTTGCTCGAACATTATTATCCACTTCAAAACTTCCACTATTCGTTTTGGCCGAAGCCTTGTCAACCGCATGCTACACACAAAATTGTTCCTTAATTATTCCAAGACACAAAAAGACACCATATCACATAATTCATGATCGCAAACCTTCACTCAAACACCTTCACATTTTTGGATGTACGTGTTACATAATCCGAGATGGTGAAAATCTGGATAAGATGAAAGAGAAAGGTGATGCATGTATTCTAATGGGATATGCAACTCAGTTAAAGGGATATAGAGTTTACAAGAAGAGAACAAAATTGATCATAGAAACTATTCATGTCAGATTCGATGAATTGCATGAAATAACACTTGAACAAAGCAGTTGAAGTCTCAATCCACAACGACAAAAGACTTTTGTGCACAACTGCACGGAACTCGGAACTCAAGACAACAGTAATGAACCGTCAAATTCATAGTTGGTTCAAGGAAATGTTCCAAGAGCATATATGACAGTCGATACGACACTTGAAGAGTTGGAAATGTTATACGGAACAATGTTTGATGAATATTTCATGGGGGAGAAACATGTTGTATCAAAGTCTTCCTTTGTTACTCATGATAAAAATGATGATACCGTCATCGTCAACAAAAGGATACAACTTCATCTACTTCAACACGGGTTGCTTCAGATTTACCTCCTCATAATATCACATCAACAGCCGCTCCTACAACATCCACAACTACTGTCATTGCTCCAGAGAACACAAATCAAGTAGACTATGCATTATCTAACGATGACGATTTTCAAAATCCATTTGGTACATCGGTACATGAAACTGGAGTGTCTTCAACTCGCCATGTTGATCCGTCAAATATGAATACGTTCTATCAAAAACATACTTCAACACATCATTGGACCTGAGATCACCCTTTGGTTCAAGTAATTAGAAACCCTTCACAGCCCGTTCGTACAAGACAAAAACTAGAAACTGATGGTGATGTTTGTATGTTCGCCCTCGCTATGAGTCAAGAAGAACCAAAAACATCAAAGAAGCCATGGCTGATCATGCTTGGATTGAATCGATGACGGATGAACTTCAACAATTTGAAAGACTAAAGGTCTAGGAACTTGTTGACAAACCATTCGATGTAACACCGTTAAATCTTCGATGGATATGGAAAAACGAGATGGATGAAGAAAAAATGATCATCATGAACAAATCTAGGATAGTGGCTAATGGGTATGGCCATAGAGAGGGTATTGATTTCGAAGAATTATTTGCCCAAGTAGCTCGTATGGAAGCGGTCAGGATTTTACTTGCTTATGCTGCACATAAGGGATTCACTGTTTATCAAATGGACGTGAAAACATCATTTCTTAACGGTCCTTTGAAGGAAAAAGTCTATGTTAAGCATCCGGAAGGATTCGTTAATCCAGATTATTCTGACAAGGTGCATCATCTCCACAAAGCACTATATGGACTAAATCAAGCTCCAAGGGCGTGGTACGATGAGCTCTCGAAATTTCTGGTATCCAAAGGTTTCTTAAAAGGTTCCATTGATCTTAGCTTGTTTATTTATAAATCTGGGGATGACATTTTGCTTGTGCAGATTTATGTTGATGACATTATTTTCGGATCTACAAACCTAAAACTTTCAAAATGGTTTGAAAAACTAATGCACAACAAATTTGAAATGTCTATGATGGGCGAACTAAAATTCTTTCTAGGAATTCAAGTTCACCAATCCCCAAGTGGTATCTTTATTAACCAAGCTAAGTATTGTCAAGAGATAATCAAAAAAGCATGGTATGACCTCATGTGACCCCGTTGGGACACCTTATCATCCACATCCCTACATGCTGACTTGGAGGGAAATGTCATAGATCAAACGAGATATCGTTCCATGGTCGGCTCCCTCATGTACTTAACAGCAAGCAGACCAGATATTTCACATGCCACATGCTATTGTGCACGATATCAAGCCAAACCTACTGAAAAGCACCTCAAGGAGGTTAAACGGATCTTTCGATACCTTAAGAATACCATTCATTTGGGACTCTGGTATCCGAAGGAAACAGGTTTTCTTTCTAACGACCTATTCAGATTTTGATCACGCAGGGTGTCTTGATACTCAAAAAAGTACTTCTGGTGGTGCACAATTTCTTGGACAGGATAAGTTCGTGGGATGGTCTTCCAAGAAGCAGGATTGTACGTCACTTTCATTAGCCGAAGCGGAATATGCGTCTCTATATGCGTATTATGCTCAAGTTCTTTGGATGAGAACACAACTCACGGATTATGGCTTCCACTTTGATAAAGTACCTATGTACTGGGACTCAAAGTCGGCCATCGCCATCTCCTGCAATCCGGTATAGCATTCCCGCACGAAGCACATTGATGTCATATATCACTTTATAAAGGAACAAGTTGAACGCGGTATTGTTGAACTATACTTTGTTGGAGCGGATTACCAATTAGCCGACTTGTTTACGAAAGTTCTATCGAAAGATAGGTTTGAGTACCTCGTTAGGAAAATTGGTATGAGATGTTTGACTCCAGCAAACTTGGAGATTTTGGCAAAGGTGCTTGCTTGATTCATCTATCAAACATCTACTTGTAAGTATCATTGAAAAAGCAAAATACAAAAATATAAAACATATAAAATCAAAACACAAAATTAAAAATCTTTGAAAATCCAAAAATATTTTTCTCGACATGTCTTTCAGTATCGATAATATGGACATGCCTAGAAATGTCGCTCAATAACGACACAGGTGTGTACAAAAAGCTCGAGTAAAAGTTGTAAATATTTTTCAAAACATGTCATTTCTATTTTTAATAAAGGAAAATGTTTATTTTGGACAATTTTTCCAACAACACGTAGAGCAATCTATCTTGGGTTGAGCTTGTCACAAAACATTCAACGTTTTCAGCTCAACACAATGGCTTGTAATCACTTTCAGATTGCAACCCAGATCTATCTTCATGGGGAAGTGTACGATTTAGTACCCTTACCCTTAGCAAAAGAAGAGAAATCTTCTTACACTTGAGTGGATTTGTCAAGACATTCAAAGTCTATGAACTCAAGTTTATGCATTAGAAATATCATGTCGCCAAAAAGAAATGGTTTTCAAAAAGCGTTGAACACGATTTTTTCAAGAATTTTTCAATGATTATTCAAAATATTTCAAATATTGTGTGTTCAACAACTCCTATCCTCAAAAAGCGAAATGCGGATCACACCCTCATAATGACAATTCAATTAGATCAATTTTTGAGGGGGAGTGTTCCAAATTTCTTTCATACTAAGGAATACACATTTTTCTCCCGAAAAAATTTTCAAGACTATTTTTCGTGATATATTTTAATTAAATTTGGTATCTCTAATATCAAAGATTTTATATATTAGAGACATGGGAGAAAATGTGATTAAAATGTGATCAGTTTTGCAAGACTCAAGCACTTTTAACTCTTACCCACATGTGCAAAACACTTTTGATTATCGATGCACATGTGAAGGCGGAGCATTTTTTGAAACCACTTGAGAGTTTATGGTTTTATGGTTATGATTTTATATACCACAACCTCTCTAATTCACGACATTATTGGTGTCAAAAGGTGGTTAGGTATAAGTCTTATGATCCAACCAGAACCGGAGAGATCTTCCCAGGGACAATCCTATAGATTATTAGAAGTCCTTTGGAAAGATGGATTAAAATGTGAACGTAGATGAATGTAGACTAAGTACTGAAGCTAGCATAGGAACAATCACAACAAGGTGCTAGTAATGATGTTTTGGTAAGCATTGAAGGGGTCGAAGAATGAAAAATAAATTTAAGGATAAAGTGTGTAAATAAATTAGCCCTCCATATAATTTAGGCACAAACCGGGTCAACACATCATGACGACACGCATCATGGACCCAGTGATGTAATGCACAACCCTTCCCCAGCTGACTCAGGATTCTCTCAAAAGAAGCTTGCTTTATTGTCACGGAGATCAACACAACTTCTATTGACTTCTTCACTCAGAGATAATTGAGATTGAATAGGTGGCATCTGCTCCGGTCTCCGACCACTAAAAGTGCACAAATCGAGTCTAGAGCCTAGAGATCAATCAAACCTCGTTAGGACACACGGATAAAGAAAAAGAGAGTCCTACGCTATATCCTTGCGATACTTCTAGAACACTCAGAGTGATACTACTTAGTATTCACAATGATTAGTGGAAATCCTTCCAGTGTTAACATCAAACAACACTGTGGTAGGTCATGTGTAAGATTCTTTATGAATTTAACATATGTAAAACTAAAAAGAAACAGTGGTTTGTTTGATTATCGATTAAAACTCATTTCAGGTTTCTACGCAATATCTTTATGGTCTTGCCATCACATTCAGAGTGATATTCATTAATATTCACAGTGACGAATGGAAATCCTTCTAGCGTCAACATCAAACAGCGCTACGGTAGGTAACTTGGGAGATTCTTTATGGATCAAGCTTGTGTCGACTGTAAAGAAACAATGGTAAGATTATTTATGAATCAAACTTGTTCCATGAATTTGAATTGACGACTTTAATCAAGCGGATATTTATCCAATTGATTCACTCTTTATGTTCGCAGTCTTGCTTTGAGACGGTCGAGTAAAGAGAACGGCTAGTACTGCCGCGTAAACCTGTCAAGAAGTATCTTAATTGAATCTACCTAATCACAGGTACGATATTTAATATCGTGTAACGGTCTTCACCGACCAGAGGCAAAACGCTACCGATTTAGGATGAATGTCAAAGCCATTTTGTTAGAAGTATTTAATGTTATGGTCATATAATATACCGTTGCGAAGCTCGTGGAAAATGCTACATAATGGTGTTAAGAGTTCTAGTATAATGTTATATATGTAACGGGAATTAGTCCCGAACACTCAAATGAGAAAGGCCTTCTATACTTTACACTTGTAGTATAAAAGGCCCCTGGCAACTCATTTGAATGTGTGTGTCTTCCATTTTCATAGATTGTAGAGAGAGAAACATATGTGTTTCTCTCACTAGGAATTCACAACCATCCTTGTTTTTTCTCTTTTTCTTCATCTAATCTAATCTTTATTTTTGGTTTAATCTTTATCTTCATTTCTATATCCTATATAGTCGTGTGTATCATTCCTACAAGTGGTATCTATCGCCAAGGGATTCGTGGATTTCACTTGGGTGTTGTCCGTGTCTTTCTTGTGTTTCATGATTCATATTTCTCCTAAGTAGTTGTAGTAAAAATTTGAGTTCATGGCTTTGGTTAAAAACTCAAAATTTTTGAGTGTTTGATCCATTTTTAGGCTTCGAATCACGAACTTGTTGTGTTCTTGTTCTATCCGAGAAAAGTGGTAACTTTGTTTCCTTAGTACGATCTGATTGTTGCGATCGCATAAACCCTGGGGTTTCTACTTGCGATCCAAAGTCACGATCACATCCTACGATCACAACTGCGATCCCAAGTACGATCACGGTTACGATCAAGTGAGTACAATCCTAAAGTACGATCATAAGCCACGATCACGAGTACGATCGGGGGAGTATGATAGGTGAGCACGATCAATAGTTACGATAGGTGAGTACGATTGGTGAGTACGATCGTTGGATACGATAGGTGAGTACGATCAGTGGACACGATAGGGGAGTACGATCAGTGAGTACGATCAGTTAGTACGATCACTTGAGTACGATCACAGGATATGATAACAGAGTGCGATCACTTGAGTTCGATCAGTGACTACGATTTGTTTTGTTAAATCTTGTTCGAGTATTTTTTAGACTTAGCCACCATCTAGACTTCTCTCGGAGCATAGTTTACACGAAGATTAAAAAAAAAGAGTTAAAATTTTTAGTTCTAGTAAAATCAAATTTTTTCCCTACTAGTTTTTGGCTATCTCGAACTAAATTTCAAAATTTGGCGATACACAATTTTTTCAGGTTAGCGTTTTGTCAGACTGAGGAATTTATTGTCGGATTGAGGAAAAAATCGGAAGTTTCGGAATTTCAACAACATCACACGCTTTCTACGCATTGAGATCCTGATTTTCACACGACTTCTACGATGACGTCTCAACAAGATATTTATGTTGCGGGTACTGAGAATCGTCCACCCATGCTTACCAAGGAGAACTACACTACATGGGCTAGTCGTCTCCTTCGTTATGCAAAATGTAAACCTTTGGGAAAGTTGATTGTCAACTCGATTCAAAAGGGTCCGTATGTTAGAAAAACAATTCATGTGCCTGGGGACCCTACGAATGCTAACCCAGTGGTTGAATCTAGTCATGAGAAAACGGATGAAGAATTAACTAAAGCTGAATCCAAACAACTCGATGCTGATGATCAAGTAATTCAAGTCATTCTTATGGGACTTCCTGAAGATATTTATGATGCTGTCGATAGTTGTGAAACCGCACACGAGATGTGGATTAGGATTCAGAAAATGATGAAGGGCAGTGAAATCGGTTTACAAGAAAAGGAAACTAAGTTGCTTTGTGAATGGGAGAAATTTACGTCTACTGAAGGGGGACAAATTGAACTTTATTATCATCGGTTTTCAACCCTCATGAATCATCTTAGAAGAAACAAACATGAACCTGCACAAATTGCTGCCAACATCAAATTTCTTGATAATCTTCCTTCTGAATTGTCACGATATGTCACTCTTGTCAATCAAACCAAGGATCTTCATGTCGTGGACTACACTCAAGTATATGACTACTTGAAGATGAATCAAGATGAAGCTAACGAAGTTAGGGCAGAAAGACATGCCAAGACACAAGATCCATTGGCTTTTATGGAAAACTCTCCATCATCTATGTCATATCCCATGGTACCCTACCATCAACCCTCATCAAGTAACTTCATGCCACAACAACAACAACAACAACTCACTGCTTATGGATATCAACCTCCTGTTGCTATGAATTACTTACAACAACCTATTGCCTGTTATGATGACATCACCGATCCTACTCATGCTATTAATACTGGTCTTGCCCTACTTGCGAAGGCATTCAAATTCACCATAAACCCCACCAACAACAATCTGAGAATCTCCTCGAACACTAGAAATAGGCATATTGCTCAACCTTTCATGAATGCGAATCAGGATCGCCAATTGGTAGTTGCTGGAAACACGGGGACTCAGTTTCAACAATATGGTCAGAATGCTGGGCAGACCGTTGGCAATGCAAGAAATCAGTATGGTCATAACTGTGGTCAAAATCCGGGTGTTCCGAATGCGGGTAATCAAAATGGGTTAATAGTTGTGCCAGCGGTTGGTAACCAGATGGGAAACGATCTGGCTGCAAGGGCTGAGAATACTGGAAATGCAAACAACAATCATCAGGTTCAGTGCTACAACCGCAGGGGATTTGGTCATTATGCTAGAGATTGCACAACCAAAAAGAAGAGGGATGCTGCTTATCTTCAGACTCAGCTTCTCATAGCACAAAAGGAAGAGGCAGGGATTCCACTTCAAGCTGAGGAATTTGATCTTATGGCTTCTGTTGCAGAATATGACGAGGAAGAAGAGGTGAATGCCAACTACATCTTGATGGCTAACTTACAACAAGCATCTACCTCAGGAATGCATGTTGACAAAGCTCCCGTTTATGATTCAGACGGTCCCTTTGAGGTACATCCACGCTTTGATGATAATGATATATATAGTACGTCTAATCAGGAGGAGGAGTATACTAAGATGCTTGAGCCCTACATTGAGACACACGGGGATCAAACGAATAATAGTAATATTAGTTCGAATGAGCACAGTGTGGACCTTAGTGTGGATCAAGTTGCCCAGCCGACAAACCTTCCTGATGCGGCACATGCGTATTATAAATCTCTATTTGATAAGCTTTCTAAGGATGTTGACCATGCTACGGTGGTTAATAATAATTTCAATGAAACTAATGCCAAATTGACCACTGAGCTTGCGGGATATAAGGAACGGGAGAAAAGTTTTGAAATTCATCAGACTAAAATTAAAGAACTTGAACAAGCTCATGCTACATCGGTTTATCAAGAAAAATGAACAACTAAGAAATTAAATGCCTTACATTTAAGTAGTGCTAAAAAGATAAATGAATTGAATGATGAAATCACCTCTCTTAATGAACAGTTTTCAACTGAAAAATCTACAATTTTGGATTTAAAAGAAGAACGAAAAAAGCTGAAACATGATTTCAAAATTCGAGAAGATGGGCTTCTTGAGGATTTTTGCAAAGATCAGGATAGGATTAGAGAATTAGACAACCTTTTAGTAAAACGTGGCCAAACTGTGTAGACGACAAATATGCTCGCACCAAAAGTGAATGAAATAAATTACACTCGTTACAAATTGGCTTTAGGTTGTCCTCTTCCCCCTAATCCCGGATATCTTAAGCAAGTTCAGGCCACTATTGAAACTTTATATAATGGTAGTGTGCTCTTGTCTGATGAACATGATCCTCCTAGTGTGCATGATACCGAGGAAACTACTAAACTTACAGTAGAGACTCGTTTAAGAATGAAAAAGCTTGATAAAGAAGTGACACTCGTGTATTATCCAAAAGTTAATCCTCCAACTGTTTTTGTTCGATCTAAAAGGAGTACTGAAATGCTTTTGCTTCCAAGTGAGGAATTGTATGATGACCCTCCTAAACCGAGTATCACTCGCCGACTTCTAAATGAGCTTAATGATAACTTTGTCATCCTTAAACGTGTTGTTAATTCCAAAATCACTGGAGGAAATTTTACATCACCTGTTCAGATTGAGGTTCAGAAAATTCTTCAAAATGATATTAATCCGATTATTAATCAATTCGATGCTCGGTTAGGCAATCTGGAAAACGACTTTCTAAAAGAATTAGCCAACTTTGTTGAAGACTTTAAATCTTTGACGAAGGAGGCTGATGAATCTCTTGATAAAATCAAAGTTTTGGAAATCGATCTTGAACGTATCTCTAATGCACGTGATAATGTTGATAGTAGCCCCATTGTGTTAGATACCTCTGTGTCGAATCAGGAAAACCTCCAAACTGAGCTTGAACGTATGAAAGAGAAAATGGAATCTTTTGTCATTAAAAAGGACAAAGAATTTACCGATCTATGGAATAAGTTTGTCAAAAAATGTGATGAATGCAAATATGACAAAATTTCGTATGATAAAGCCTACAATGAAATGCAACAAACTATCGCACGGTTGCAGGATCAGTTAGGAGGGGTTAAAGAAAAGAATTTGTCCTCTTCTGGGTTAGATAATGTCAGTGATGGAAATGTTCAGAAACTTAAGGCTAAAATTGCAGATTTAGAATCTGTTGTTGTTTCATATAAGCAGGCTGTTGAACAAAGTAAGTGTGTCTATCAGAAACTTATTGATAAAATCTGTGAGAACTGTAAGTTAAAAGCCTTGTTAAAAGATATGAATTCTGAGCCTAGTACGATTCAGACACCAGCAACCTCGGGACCCACTCGTATTGCTGTGACACCTTTTCCCAAGGTTGTTGGAACGAAAACTGCTGTGATTGCCCCAGGAATGTTTCGTGTTAGTTCTCCCTCTGTGCCTAGCAAACAACGTAAAGCAAGCGTTAGGACAAAACCGATCACTATAGCTCAACCACAAGTTATTGATTTAAAAAGTGCTAATTCTAATAGACGTTTGTCTTCTTCTACAGGAATAAACAACTACACTAAGAGTAGAAGGCCACAGCCTACGAGCAATACAAGGAATGATAGGGTCCCTTTTGCCTCTAGAAGTAGTCGCCCCAAGATCAATAATGTGGAAGTAGAAGAACACCCTAGAATATTACCGCTTTTTAATCATAATCAGAAACCTAATTCATCTGAATGTAATGACTTTAAGCTTGCTATTCGGAATGAAAAATCTGAAGTTATTTGTGCTAAATGTAATAAATGTTTCTTTACTTTTAGTCATGATGCTTGTGGTTTGACTATGAATGGTTTGAATTATGGTGGCTACACTCGAATTGACAAGCTGTCAGTCAGTGAACAACAACGCACTCCTAAGGCTAAGGTGTATGTTCCAAAAAATACGCACGTAGGGTCCACAAAAAGTCTTGCTAAGCCTAGTAGCCTTAGATCCACCTCTAAATGGTTGCCTACTGGTAGAAATTTTGACTGTAGTGGCAAAATTATCGACACTAGTAGATCTCATACTGACAATGAAACGTCGGTATGTGATACGGCTTAATTATCATCTAACCCTACAGGAACCTATTTCATCGGTTGCCAAAAAAATTTCTTCTCTTATCATTGGCAGGCTGTTGAAATTTGTCTTTGGTGCGTGGACTCGGACTGTTCCAAACATATGATTGGGAATCGAAGCCTTCTCAAGAACTTTTATGGCGTTTCATGGGAACTGTTCGATTTGGAAATGATCATGTTGCAGCAATTCTAGGCTATGGTGATCTTCATTGAGGAAATATAATCATCACCAGAGTCTCTTTTGTTGATGGCTTGAGACATAACTTGTTCTCGGTTGGGCAATATTGTGACTCAGACTTGGAGGTTGCTTTCAGAAGTCATACATGTTTTGTAAGAGATCTTGAAGGAATTGATTTGTTGAAAGGAAATCGTACCACCAACCTTTACACCATTGATCTTTTTCAAATGTCTGCTGCTTCTCCAATTTGTCTCATGGCCCGGGCCACTTCAACAAAGTCATGGTTATGGCATCAAAGGTTATCTCATCTCAATTTTGATGCCATCACCCAACTTCCGAAAGATGATCTCGTTACCGGTCTTCCAAAGTTTAAATATACAAAAGACCATCTTTGTCCTTCTTGTGACCAAGGAAAAAGTAAGAAGAAACCTCACAAACCCAAACTTGTTCCCAACTCAACGAATAGGTTACATCTCGTGCATATGGACTTGTGTGGCCCAATGAGAATCAAAAGCATTAATGGAAAGCGGTATGTCCTTGTAATTGTGGATGATTATTCTCGTTACACATGGGTTCATTTTCTTGCATCAAAATATGAAGCCCCTTATGTAATTATTAACTTCTTGAAGAAAACATTAGTTCTACTGCAAGCCCCTGTCATTATTGTGAGAACGGATAACGGCACAGAATTCATCAATCAGAAACTGAAAGCTTACTTTGACAAAGTTGGGATCTCTCGTCAAACTTCGGCTGTAAGAACTCCAGAGCAGAATGGAGTTGTTTAACGGAGGAATCGTACGTTAGTTGAAGCTGCTCGGACGATGCTCCTCTCCTCCAGTGCACCGTTATTCCTTTGGGCCGATGCCATTGCAACTGCATGTTATACTCAAAACCGCTCCATTATTCACACCCGTTTCAACAAAACACCTTATGAGATCATTAATGGAAGAAAACCGGATATTTCATTTTTACATGTCTTCGGTGCATTATGTTATCCGAAGAATGATCGTGAAGATATCGGTAAACTTGAACCTAAAGGTGATATTGGTTTTTTCATTGGTTATTCTTCAACTGCTTGTGCTTACAGGGTTTATAATCGAAGGACAAGAAAGGTAATGGAGACTATGAATGTTACCTTTGATGAACTCTCGGGTATCGCCTCTCAACATAAAAGTTCACATCCCGAACTTCAAGGTCAGACTTCTGGACACGTAAGTTCAGGACTCACGCTTCAATTTGCACCGTTAGCAATCTCATCGTTACAACCTTCGGAATGTGACTTGGAAGTTTTATTTGGGCCAATTTATGATGAATATATGGAGGGTCGTTCGTCATTTGGTGTTCCTCAAAATGCCCCGGCTGCACTTGCTACGGTAACTCAAGAACCTCCGATTGCATCTACACCAACGGCATCTACTTCTGTACCATCTACGTCAACCTCAACCATATTGCCTCCAAACATTCCAACCACTTCTCCGACTGCTGACGCAACTCAACAACATTCTCAGCAAATTCCTGCTCATCTTCATCTTCAGAATGAAATAGTTGATGAAAGTGCGAACAATGCGATGCTAAACGAACACGAGTTTGTTAATCCATTTGCGGCTTCCACAAGTTCTACTCAGCCTTCAACACCATATGTGGATCCGTCGAGCTCGCATCAAGTTTCTCATACACTTCCACATGAACACAAATGGACTAAGAATCATCCTTTGGTTCAAGTGATTGGCAATCTCTCACGACCAGTCTCAACACAAAATCAGCTGCGTACCGAGGGTGATATGTGTATCTATTCACTATCAGTTAGCACAATGGAACCAGCAAGTGTGAAAGAAGCAATGACCGATGCATCATGGATTGAGTCTATGCAAGAAGAACTCAATCAGTTCATCCGGCTTGATGTATGGGAGTTAGTACCTCGACCGGACAATATCGATCCCCTTACTCTGAAATGGTTATTCAAAAACAAGATGGATGAGGAGCAAACGGTCATTAGGAACAAGACTCAGTTAGTCGTGAGAGGTTTTAAACAACATGAGGGAATTGATTTCGCAGAATCCTTCGCCACGGTTGCTCGAATGGAAGCTATTAGGATTTTCTTGGCATACGCAGCACACAAATCGTTCACTGTGTATCAAATGGACGTGAAGACGGCTTTCTTGCATGGTCCGTTAAAAGAAGATGTGTATGTATGTCAACATGAAGGTTTCATTAACACCGATCATCCAAGCCATGTCTACAAGTTGAAAAAGGAAATTTATGGTTTGAAACAAGCACCAAGGGCATGGTACGACGAATTATCATCATTTCTTCTCCGAAATCACTTTAGCAAAGGAACCATTGATCCAACGTTGTTCATCAAGCACTACGGCAACGACATCTTGGTGGCTCAGGTCTATGTAGATGATATTATATTCGGTTCTACTAACCCAAAATATTCCATATTATTTGCCGACCTTATGAAATGTCGATTCGAAATGTCCATGATGGGGGAAATGACGTTCTTTCTTAGTATCCAAGTTCACCAATCACGCCGTGGTATTTTCATAAATCAGTCCAAGGATGTGCTTGAGATTCTAACGAAATTGGCATGGAAAATTGTGATCCTATTGGTTCTCCAATGGACACTAAACACAAGCTTGATTTTGATAAGAAAGGGACATTTGTGGATGCTACAAAATACCGAAGCATGATCGGGTCCCTTATGTACTTAACCTCAAGCAGACCAGACATTGTGCATGCTACTTGTTTATGTGCTCGATACCAGGCGAAGCCAACCGAGAAGCACCTCAAGGAGGTTAAAAGGATATTTCGTTATCTCCGGGGAACCATTAACATGGGTCTCTGGTATACGAAGGATTTTGGTTTTAATCTCACTGGTTTTTCAGATGCCGATCATGCAGGGTGTCATGATACATTCAAGAGCACTTCCGGTGGAGCACAATTCTTAGGCGAGAAGCTAGTGAGCTGGTCATCAAGAAAACAAGACTGTACGACGTTGTCCACCGCGGAAGCAGAATATGTGTCTCTATCCGTGTGTAGTGCTCAAGTCCTTTGGATGAGAACACAACTCACGGATTATGGCTTTTACTTTAACAAAGTTCCTATTTATTGTGATTCACAATCAGCCATAGCCATATCCTGCAACCCGGTCCAACACTCCAAGACCAAGCACATAGCTGTCCGATTCCATTTCATAAAGGAGCATGTGGAAAAAGGAACGATCGAACTGTTCTTTGTCAAGACGGACTACCAACTAGCCGACATCTTCACCAAAGCTCTTTCTCAAGAAAGATTTGAATTCGTGGTTCGTCGACTTGGTATGCGTAGTTTCACTCCAGATGAACTTGAACGTCTTGCACATTCGTAATAATCTTGTATATATCTATCAGAAAATCAAAATACAAAAATATAAAACCTATAAAAACAAAATAAAAAATGAGAAAATCTTTCAAAAATACCAAAAAAATATTCTTCTTCGACATGTCTCTCAGCATCGATAATATGGACGTACTTAGAAATGTCGCTCAATAACAACACGAGTACGTACATAAAGTTCGAATGAGAGTTCAAATTTGTTCAAAACATGTCTTTTCTATTTTCTTCTCATAATGGCTTATAGTCACATGTCAGACTATAACCCGGTCCCCAAAGAAAGGTAAGTCTTTGACTTATCCTCAACAACGAGAAATTAATTTTTCTCGGTCATGGGCTTATATCAAAACATTCAAAGTTTTAAGCTCATGAACACAAGGAAAATGTTCATTTATGTACATTATTCCTTAACAACGGGAAAGTAAGTTTTCTCGGGTTTTTGAGCATAATTTTTCAAAGTATTTCAAAACTGTGTGCTCATATACTCCCCTAATTTTAATTTTAATTTCTTTTCTAGGGGGAGTACAAACTTTCATGCAACATTATTCTCTCCATGTTTCATCACTAGTTTCATAAAAATTTCAATGTTATGCAATTTTTGAGGGAGAGAATAGTGATTAAAATGTGTTATCTTGGATAAGATCTTTGATATAAGTGCTTTCTCTTCCTAATATATGTAAAAACCTTTCCTTTTATGATGCACACATGTAGAGGAGCGTTTTGGTGATACAAAAAACCTTCAAGAGGTTTTTCTGGTTACGATATCTATACCCTTCAACACATAATTCACGACGGTATTGGTGTCAAAAGGTGGTTAGGTATTCGTCCTATGATCCAACCAGAACCGGAGGGACCTTCCCAGGGACAATCCATTAGAATTTAGATGTCCTTAGGAAAGATGGAGTAGTTGAGTGTACGGGAAAAATGCCGACTAATGACTTAAGCTAGCACTGGAACAATCACAACAAGGTGCTAGTTATGACGTCTTGGTAAGCATTGAAGGGGTTGAAGAATGAAAAAGAAATGTAAGGATAAAGGGTGTAAAGAAACAATCCCTCCATACAACTTAGGCAGAAACCGGGTCAATACATCTATTATCAGAATCACTTTGATGATTTCTGATACTGAAGACAAAGCATCATGGACCCAGTGATGCAATGTACAACCCTTCCCAGCCTACTCAAGCTTCTCTCAAAAGAAGTTTGTTTTATTGTCACGGAGTTCAACTCATTTCTATCAACTTTCTCACTCAGAGATAGTAAATATTGAATAGGTGGCAGTCTGCTCCATCCTCCGATCACCAAATAAACGTGCACTTATAGAGTCTAGAGCCAACGAGATTCATCATAAAATCTCATTAGGACACTTATTCCATATATCAATTGTTGTTCATCTCTAGAACACAAGCAATAATTTACAGAGTCCTACGCTCTACCCTTGTGATATTTCCAGAACATCAGAGTGATACTCATTAGTATTCACAGTGATGAATGGAAATACTTCCAGTGTTAACATCAAACAGCACTGCGGTAGGTCATATGTAAGATCCACTTGAATTGAACATATGTTAACTGGAAAGCAACAGTGGTTTGATTCTTTTGTGATTCAAACTCGTTCCAGGTCTCGACGCAATATCTTTATGATCTTGCCAGAACATTCATAGTAATACTCCTCAGTATTTACAATGACGAATGGAAATCCTTCCAGTGTCATCATCAAACAGCACCGCGGTAGGTGACTTGTGAGATTCCATACGAATCTAACTTGTGTCAACTGGAAATCAACAATGGTTTGATTATTAATTGATTCAAACTTGTTCAAGGAAATTGAACTGACGACTTAATCAGAAGAATGGAACTGCATGATTCACTCCTTACTATGAAGTATCTTTTGATATATTCAAGTATCAAGAACGGCTACCACAGCCGGAAACCCTGTCAAGGAAGTTTATTGAACTTACCTAATCACAGGTA
Source organism: Glebionis coronaria (assembly GCA_025667525.1). Lineage (NCBI taxonomy): Eukaryota > Viridiplantae > Streptophyta > Magnoliopsida > Asterales > Asteraceae > Glebionis > Glebionis coronaria. The sequence goes on from CM046875.1 coordinate 284,714,312, forward strand.
CAGTATTCGTGCTGTATAACGGGAAACCGGAGGAAGGCAAACGGTGGAGTAACCTCAAGAGTCATAATTCAAGACCACATGCTCATGTAAAAGAAGAAAGCTCAAGAACATCTAAAGACAAAGACTTCTGCTACTCTGATGATCAAGGGAGATTGTTTAACAAGCTTTCATATCAAATCAAAGTTCGAGTATGTGGGGAAAGAGACAAGAACACAAGATGCCAAAGTTTTAAGATCAAGTCAAGGCAAAGATAAAAGATCCAAGATCACAAGTCATGAAAGGAACTATGAAGGAACTAGCGAGCTTCAAAGTCAACAACATCAAAGAAGTGAAGTCACATATTACATGACCACCCCTTAGGGGGAGATTGTTAGAATTATTTAAAGTGATGGTCATATAATATACCGTTGCGAAGCTCGTGTAAAATGATACATTATGGTGTTGAGAGTTCTAGTATAATGTTATGTATGTAACGGGAATTAGTCCCGAACACTCACATGAGGAAGGTCTTCTATACTTTACACTTGTGGTATAAAAGGCCCCTAGCACCTCATTTGAGTGTGTGTGTCTTCCATTTTCATAGATTGTAGAGAGAGAAACATATGTGTTTCTCTCACTAGGAATTCACAACCATCCTTGTTTTTTCTCTTTTTCTTCATCTAATATAATCTTTCTTTTTGGTTTAATATTTATCTTCATTTGAATATCCTATATAGTCGTGTGTATCATTCCTACACATTTAGTCCATGTCTATGTTTTGTCTCAAGAAGGTAACATTACGGTGTACTCAGCAAAGTCAAAGATTCAAAACCACATACTCATGCCAAAAGACATATTGAACAATCAAGAAAGCAAAAGTCTTCCGCAACTCTGATGATCAAAATCTTCCTTAGCAATTAATGTAGAGGAATAACCTCTATTCAAATGAGATTGTTAGCAAGCTTTCAAGATAATGCATAGTGTGACTATGTGGATGAAGATACAAGATCGCAAGATGTCAAAGACAAGTCAGGGATAATTTGAAGATCTCAAGATTAAAGACAAAATCGAAAGGAAACAACAAAGGCTTAAAGATCACAGCATGAAGGAACAAGACTACTATTACATGTTCAAGACTCATTTATGACGAGATTAGTAATCTCTATAAATCTCCAAATGTCGAAGAAGAATGACCTCACATTGGGGGAGATTGTTAGCCTCATAAAATTGAGCCAAACAAGAATGTTCGGTCATAGGTTTTTATTGTAACATTTATTAGAACGTTGTAATAGGTAGTATAAAAGTCGGGATTCACGGGCTTGTATTTAAGCTACTTAAAGCCTAAAAAACAAGCCCAACCCATTCCTTTAAGCCCACACGCCACACTTTGGCAAAGGGTATTTAAATCACCCTCCTAGCAGGTTAGGAGGGTGTTGGTTACAATTTTCATTCTCTCTCAATCTAATATTTCACAAGTTTCCAACCAATTCTCTCTACTTTCTCTCACTACTTTCACTCTCTAGAATTCATCTATTTTCATCTTTATTTATTATATTACCATCATATATCATAGGACAACAGTAACTGTATGTTACAAAACCATGTTTAAATAATAGATTTTTCTGCTTATAAAACTCTTGGACCTTTGTTTAAAAACTCTGATCTTTTATGATGTAGGTAAATGTTTTATTACGTCAATTTTGTGTCAACAAAATTTTATTGATTCTTGTACCATGACGTGGCATCCCATGCTGCCTACGTGTTTCCTTGCCTGATTTTGGGGGTCTCACCGATTGTATCAGAACGATGGTTATAGGGAGCTGAGTCGTTTTGAAAACTTAGTCTATAACCGAAAGTTCAAATATTTCATGTTTCTAAGTGTCAAACACAGAATCTGCCATTATTGTTCAATATATGTGTGGGTAACTCTCTATTACTTATTATTTACTTATAGTTATCGTGGTAGTATTTCATTTCTTGATTTCATTTTGAAATATTCCATTACCCTAATGACGATAATTACTATCTCTTTCCAAATCCTTTGTGCTTCATAAATTATCATTGGATATTACTTGATTACATATGCCCTTACTGAATTTTAAGAATTCTTGTTCTTGTTGCAATAATTTTATATTGTTATGACATTACATACTTGTATTCAGAGCGCGTATGTTGCCGACTTTTCATACTCATTTTTCTGAGTACTATTGCTATTTTGTTTATGCGTGATATGACTGACCTCATATACTCGTTCATTTTGAACCGCTTGTTTTCCTCGACTCACTTTTACATGTTGTGTGTATTCTCGTGATACCATTGTCTTGGATTAAGAAGTGTGGTGTCCGATGAAACTTCCGATTATCCTTTTACTACCGAGCATGTTGCTTTCATTGTTTAACTCCTTTAAGATATCAATTTAGATATCCAAACTGCTTTCCGACCATTGGTGATTGGATGTCTTGAAAAATAGTCTATAGACCATTGTGTAGCTCAATGTGTCTCCGTAAAAAGACTAAAGGACATCATGTGAGTCACACATCTTGAAGCATTCATTGAATCCGTGTTGAATAATATCGTGGGTTTTCATAACCTTCATTGACCTTTACGTCACCGTTTTGCACGACACTCGTACATCGATAAAATTTTATTTCATTGACCATTCTACGTTTCGATTTCGAATTACAACATTTGTTTGTACCTTGGAAACACCACCGTCATCTTGTAATTCATATCCTATGATAATGTGTTGCTTGTTTGGAATATGATTTTACTCCTATAAACTTGTATCCTCCCCTTTCATTAACCCTCCTTGCTCTGGGAGTGTAACTCGTTAATGTTCTATTTCTTCTCCGTCTGTTTTGTGTTTTTGGAAAATCACGCCGCCAAGAGAGCATCCTACCTTTCATCTTGAAATCTACCTTCTTACCTTTCATCTGGAAAATCATGCATCATTTTCGAATTCTTAGATTATCGTTGGTATTCTTGAACCATTTTTTCATACTATGTTTTTCTTTATATATTTAATTATACAATATATTTTCGTCTATATGGAAAGTTACTATCGATGCAGAATCTTGCATGAGTATTTTAGTCATTTTACGTGGGGTTTCAGGTCTAAGGTAAACTAGGAAGTTGTCTGAAACATCGTTTTACACCAACTTGATTTAGACTTCGAGTCTTGAAAATGTCATTTAGCGAGTCAATTAGTCTGGTGAGACCCAAAAGTCAAACTTAAAAGTCAAAGCTGATAGAATTTAAAAATATGGTTTGAAGCGATTTTTGAGTTCGTTTGAGCTCGTAAAACTTTAACGAATGAGATTTTACAACTAACGAACATTGATTGCGTTCGAAAAACGTTTAAAATAGTAACTTTGAGTGCGGGTTAGAAGTATATATATCGTGAACTTTGATATGGAGTGTTCGGGTGACACTTTTAATGAACTAGTTTTGTCGAAAAAGTTGTGCATTTCTATGCGTCACTATTAACGTGTTAAATTCCTAAACTTTTGTGATTTGGAAACTTTCCTAATATAGAAACTTTACAAAAATAGAAACTTTCTGGTTAGTTGTATTATTCGAGAGCTTATGTTCTACTTTCTTAAAAGCATATTTATGTCGAATAAATTACGATTTGAACACATTTGGATTCATTTACCCTTTCCTTTACGCATGACTTATTTATCATTTTATTTTATCTTTCTTTTCTTCTATCGTACCACTGATTCGGGTAGAGATTTGAAGTTCTTGTTTTCACATATTTCGTTATCATTTAGACACGTGTCTCATGACGATTCATGCTAAACCTTTTGAAATTCTATCATCTTGTAACCATTTCGCAGATTGTCTTATCGATTACTCTTTATTACTCTCGTGTTAACCACACGTTATTTTGTAACCTATCATCATGTCACCATATTAATTTAAACTGTATTGTTTGCGAAACATTTTTAAAAAATGTTCTACATTGGTCATTCTTTACGATGTATTTTCATAAATTATTCAACGTTGGTCTTATAAATAATCCTTGTGACATTGAAATTGTTGATTTAAATATTTAGCCAATTACTTACTTGTGAAAAGTTTCATAAATCATTTTAAATCCTGTTTCACAAATGGCATTATATACATATATTAAATCATATGACATGTAATACTGGTTTGACGAAGCTGAGCATCGCATTGATAGTCCTAAATTATGTATGGCCTGATCACCTATGCATAATTTAGAAGGAACCATGTGAAGCCGAATAATAGTCACCTTAAATATTTTGTCAAGAACCAAATTTTTACTTGTGTTTCGGAAAAGCTAGATAAAACGAAGTTTGAATACTTTTAACATATTATGCGAATAGCACCCGTTCATGATATATACATATGATCCCTTTTTATTGAACGAATTACGTGCCTGCAAGCACCTATTTCTTTACTCAACGATCTTTGTTCTACTTATTACCTCAGTTCTCTTATGATATAATCCTCTATATAGTTCGTCTAATTACCAACCATTGATACCTGATGAGACTGCAATTATACATAGTCTCATCGTCCAAATCAGGCTTAAAACGCTTAAAATATCATCAAAATACCCAAATATATGCTTGTGTTTGTTCATTGTGTATTTTAGGTACGGATATCGTGAATTCACCAAAAGATCACAAGAATGAAGCAAAAATGAACACGGGAAACGAAGCCGCACAAAGAACCGGACATGAATATTTATTTTCCTTTAAAGTCCTTGAAGTTTGAAGAATTGGCAACTTTGGTCCCTCATTTTTGAAGACTTGGCAAGAAAGGCCCTTAGAGAATTCACTTGTACAACAAAGGTCCCCCATATTTGAAGACAATACAAGATTAGCCCATGAAGAATGCCCATTGTACATTTTTGGTCCTTGGTAAAAGTTTATTCATAACTTAGGCCAAAATTGACAAATTAGTCAAAGATATACCAATGGAAAATGGACTTGAAGCTGATAAACTTTATTTGGCATCATCTATTAACTATAGGGGGCAAAGTTGTGTGAAACAAACTTCAAACCCGGTCAAACCTATACTTAATCCAGTCAACACCACCCCTAAGCCATCCCAATAGCACACTTACCCAAATAGCCCATCCATACACCCATATCCCATGACCAGGTTATTAACCAAGTCAAATTTGGTCAAACCCACATATTAATCGCGCCTAACATCTTTTAAATAAACAAACAGATTAAATAAAACTGTTTTTCCATCCTCAACCCCTAGAAACCCTAATCCCCACAAACCTTTAACCAAAGGGTAATCTAAAATTACCCTTACCATTTTACCATTCACCCTTCACCAAACACATTGGCCCACCCAGAAAATGACATCACCCACTTTTGTCCCCTCTCCAGCTATCACACATCACGGGACTCATTTTTTTCAGCAATGGGAAGACTTGATCTACGACCAAGAAGTCTTGCGTGATTCCCACAACATTTTGGAAGGCTGGGATTAACTCATAGACAGCTGGTGCTCACATGATAGCCAAAGACCTTCAAGAAGACCAAGTCAAAAAGAGCATATTCTTAAATTATCAATGGGCATTTTAGGAATCACAAAGCTAGGGTTTTGATAGTCTAGAGTATTCTATCTTATTGTATATAAAGGTTTGGGTTGTGAACCTTTAAGTTTTTGTTCCAACTTTTTGTATTATTTTTAAATTAATGAATATTTAGAGTTTTGATTTTTAAAATCTGCAAAAGGTTGTGTTCCACCTTTACTTATTTCTTAGTGTAATCGTCTTATTTTTTCTGCAAATAGTGTAATGGATTTCATCAAAATGGATTGGTTCAAAGTTTGTGTCTAAATCAGTTTGGAACCCACTGTAGCTTAAGCCATTCTTAAGCTCATGTGACAAGTGTAGCTTATGAATTGGTTTTGTTAATGTGTCTGTCTTTGCCTTGTTTAATTTCTTTGCAAAAATTCTTATCTTCCAAAATTCCCTTTTTTTCTCAACTTATAAGCTAGCTTATTGAAGCTTATCTGACACATAAGCTTTAATAAGCTACTCATCAGTTTGTTATCATCTTTTTTTTGTTGTTGCTTCATTATTTCAGGTTAGAAGGTTGAAGGTATATCCATACAAAATTTCTTGGTCATTGGGTTATGACTGCTGTAGTCTACCCAAGTGATGCAGTGTTTCACATAACAGCCTTTCACACACTCTTTCCACCATTTTAAGCTAACTGGAGATGGCTTTCAGCCATGGTGGGGCCCGGATGTGGGTCCCACAAGGTAATTTCTGGGCTTGAACCCTCTAGGTCTTGTATAGAATGAGTGGTGTATGGTTTGTGAGTATGCTGATTATGAATGCATAGGTTATGTTAGTGTGCCATGATTTAATGATTGTAAACATTTTTTTGAGTATCTAGTTTAAGTTTGGTTGAAGTTTTCAAGCTTTTTCTTTGTTTTTTCTCAAATCAGTTAGGTTAAGGGGTGTTTGGTTTTGCATGATAGGACAAGTGGTTGACACCCATTTGACTTAAAATCTGCCCTAACACACTTTAAAAAGATAGTGTAGGTATTATTGATAGTTGTTTGTAGTTTGATAAGATAAAATAGGACTTGTATGTTAATTTGGTAAGAATCAGTTAACTGCCAAACCTAGGTTGTTCTAGTAATTTTAGACCACCAGATCTTGTAATTGTTTAAAGTAATATGGTAATCTAGGGTTGCTGATAGCTAACTTGTGATTTAGTGAAGACTTGAGTGAGTTTTGACCAACCAAAACTCACCAAGTTGGACAAACAGACCAGCAAGTCTCCCAGGCCTTGCCCTCTATTTCAGTAACTGTATTTGAGGCTTGTGAGTGTGATTTTTGGCTTGAGAGTGTTGTTTTTATAATTTATCTGACTCCCCACAACCCAAGTAGTTGTGGGGGTGCCAATCATTGCCCAACAAACCAAGAAATCAGCAAGATACAACTCAATACATCACCAGACCCGTTTTTCTGCACAGTCAGTGGGAACTCAATTCCTACTGTTAGTGTTAACAGTTACCCCTGCTTAGCTAAAAAACAAAATCCACCACTTGTCACTTTCAGAATCTTGAAATTTTATCTTTAGTGGTGAATTTTAGGACTTATTCAGTAATTTTAGTTTTGTAATTTTTCTTATTTATTTTGCGATTTTTCTATTCAGTTTATTTTTCTGTCACTGTTCATCTGTTATTTTTTAGATTAATTTGCATTTTAAATTACTTTTTAATTGACTGTTTTTGTCTTTTAGTGTAAGAAATTAATATTTTTAAGTTCTAAAAATTTTATTAGATTTAGAAAAATATTTTACGACTTTTAGTTTAAAAAGATTTTACTGTTCACTTTTTTAATTAATTTTTAGATTATATTTAAGTTCAATTAGGGTTTTATTTATTCTGTTTTGTCTTTTAGTGAAAAAAAATTCAAACTTTTTCATTTTTCTACTGTTCATTAGTATAAATTAGGATTTTTAAAATTGTCAAATTATTTTTAGCATTATTTTAATATTTTTAATCATTATTTTAGTTTAAAAATAGTTTTTAGTGTTTTGAAAATAGAAAAATAGTTTTGAAAATTTAGGAAAAAACTTTTTAGTCTTTAAATAATATAAGTGAGTTATTTGTTCAATAAAATAATATTTTGGGCTTTTTCTTAATTATATTTAATTTTAGGGCTTTAATTAGCATTACAAATTGAATATTTAAGTAATAAAAGGTTTTAAAATTCATTTATTGGATTTTTATTCTTATTTATATTATTTTAGACTTAGTTTTAAATTTTAATTAATTTTTAGGTTTTATTTTTAATTTTGTCACGTTTTACGTATTTACGTTCGCGTTTTACGTTAAATCGTCGTAGTGTAATCGTAATAGCTCGTCTTTAATTTTTCTCTTCTCAACCCAAAAACGTCACTAATCCAAACTTTGATTTTATATAATTGGCACACTTAATCCACACACCTCCTTCGAGAACGAACCCGCACTTATTCGGTTTTACGTTTTTCCTAAAGCGTAAGACTTAATACTTGCCGCTCATATGCGTTTTTCCTAAACGCGTAATTTCTACACATATCAATTTTTGGCGCCGCTGCCGGGGAGGTGTTTTGAGTTGCCATTATTATTATCGTGTTTGTGTGAGTAGTACGTTTTTGCTTTTCATATTTGGAAAGCATATATAACGTACATACTCATTTTTGTTATTTTTCTCTATTATATTATAGTATCTGATGACGTATAGTCCCCAGCCGGGTCATGAACCCGGCCCACGGGTACTACCCGTATCCGGCCCATCACAGATGGGTGGGGTAATGTTATTCGGGCTTATGGGCTTGAATGAACAGTGGCTGCACACATGTGTGCGGCCCACGGCCCGCTGCGACCGACATAGGGTTAGACAGAATCATATTCTGTCTAGGAATAGGTTTACCCCAAAAGGGGAGGATATTCACTACTATAATTAGAAGATAACAATCATTCTAATTCTGATAGTTATCCTTTCCTTGGGGCCGAAGTATCAGTGGCAGCCCACTAGGGTTCCATTGCCTATAAAAGGAACCCCCAAGGGTTCCACAAAGGTATTACGCTCTATACTCTCAACTCACATAAACCCTAACCGATTACTTACTCTCACGCCGGAGTCTAATCGTGGGAAACATTCCCACGGTAAGCCTAACGCGTGTTGTTTAGTGTGAAGGATCCCAACCAAACGATTTCCTTGGTGCAGGAGCCGGAGCCCAGCCAACCCGAATTAAGCCTAATTCGGGTCTAGCAAGGATCACCCAACTTTTGCATCAACAAGTTGGCGCCATCCGTGGGACCCATTACACTAAGCTAGAACAAAACCTCATTCTGAATTTCCAATGACGAAGGGGCATCCGCAAGCTAACCCCAGGAACACGAATCCTGGGAACCGGAAGTCCCAAGGGGAAGGGATACTCATCCCCAATCAATCACCTAGCCGCCTAGCAGGCGGACCTGGTAACCGTGGCGGTTTTCAGCCCTTGGGGGTGACGAGCACGATCTCCATGACACCCCCACCTACTTCAACCCTGGACAACCCTGAGCTAGGGAGTGCGCCAAACCCTCCTAACAAGGAGCCGCGCAGACCCTCGGCGGAGGAGGAAGTAGAAGTCCTACCACTCAGCGAGGAGGATCTTACTCGAGTTCTCATGCAGAACTTCTATAGGATCGTCCCGGGGATCGCATCAAGGTTGAATCTGGGTAGGAACCTCCAATCCAGACTCAACTTTGGTGACACCGGACCAATCACCTCCTCCCAAAATCAGAGGAAAAGGAGAGCTCGGCCTCAGGAGCAGAGCATCTTTGAGGAAACCCCTCAACCCAGGAACGTGTTTGGGCGCATAGGAGATCGCCTCATACAGGAACTAATGCAGTCTCGAGAAGGAGGAGATAAGTCTGATGGTTCACCTGAGCGACCAGATCGAGAGCTGGCCAGAACCGCTCGCCGCACGAGCGTGTGGGACAGGATGAACACTGGGAAAAAGGCCCCTGGTTCATCCCAAAAAGGTGGTCCCTACCCAAAGGATGGAGCACCACCTCCGTCACCAGACCCGTCAGGCGAGGACTCAGATGACCATCCGCCTAAGCGTCGCCGACCTAGGCGTACCCCTCCACCACCACCAAACAACGATGAGTACTATGGTGGCCCTTATTACCGAGATACGGAAGCGGAGGATCTTTCCCGCCCGTGGTGTGAACCGTGGGATGACCCTAGGCTCACCTGGCCATGGGCGGATCCCAGGGGAGACCCATTCACCCTCCGCATACAGAACTATTCCGAGGACACCAAACGTCGCATGCCGGCGTGTGTCAAGACCTATGATGGAACTGGTGATCCGGATGATCACCTCAAAATATTTGATACGCAGGCTAAAATTGAGTGATGGCCCATGCCTATATGGTGCCAAATGTTCAATTCAACTCTGATCGGAAATGCCCGTGACTGGTTTGAGGGACTCCCTCCATGGAGCATTGATAGTTTCACGGAACTACGCACTGCGTTCAAGAACAATTATACTCAGAGGAAGAAGTATAATAGGGATCCGGTCTCACTGGCGACTGTCAAACAAAGGCCGGGGGAGTCCACAGAAGCCTTCACTGAACGCTTCAATGATGAGTGCACGCTCACTAAAACGATGCCGGAGCTCGTGAAAATCTCTGACTACATGCACGCCATAACAGACAGGGAATTGATCAGGCGCCTCAATGATAAGCGTCCAGAGAGATATGATGACCTCATGGAAAGGGTCAGAAATTTCATAGAAGGAGAAACGGCGGTTGCCGCGGCTTACCCATCCAGAGGAAATGCGTACCGGTCAAACGACCAGTCTCAGAGACAGTCGGGCGGTCAAGGCAATTAGAACAGTAGCAAGGGCTCGGACTATAAGAGCCAGAACAAAGGAGGACGGTCGGACGATAAGTTTACCCCCTAAAGATGTCCTACCGGGAGATCTTGCTGACGGAAGGGGCAAACTTTCCAAGGCCTCCCCCAATGACAACTCCACCGAAACGTCGGCAAGGAAATCGCTTCTGCGAGTTCCATAATGACAAAGGCCATGGTACGGAGGAGTGTATCCAGCTCAAGAAGCACATTGAGTCACTGATCAAATCAGGTAAACTCAAGCACTTAGTTAAGGATTGGAAGGATGGAAAAGACAACAAGAAGTATGATAAGAAGGATCCCCAAAAGGACAAACCTTCGACCATATACATGATCCAATCCAGACAGCGCCGCACGAGGCAGAAAGTTGGCCAAAAATTTTCACGCGGCAGGGAAATCTCATTCCCTCCCATCACAGCAAGCGATGTGATTGATGCGCCTCTCACTATTGAGATAAGCATTGGAACACACAATGTTCGTCGCATGTATGTGGATGGAGGGTCATCAGCAGAGGTACTGTATGAACACTGTTTCGTGCAGTTATGCCCAGAAATAAGAAGCCAGTTAGTACCGGCCACGTCGCCGCTTACTGGCTTTAGTGGAGACACTATCTGGCCGATAGGGCAACTACGTCTGCTTGTAACCATTGAGAATGAGGAACATTCCACTACGGCGTGGATGAACTTCATGATGATACGCTCACATTCTCCGTACAATGGGATCATAGGCAGACCAGGTATTTTGGCTATATGGGCGGTACCCTCCACGACACACGGAATGATCAAATTCCCTGTGGAGGGAGGAATCGTCACCATTTAAAACACAATCATACCAGCATCAAAATGTCATACCGTGACAACACAGGCTCCACCTGTTCCACCCAAGGATAGATCACCACCTCCCAATTGGAAGGTGGCAATTCATCCTGACTATCCAGAACAGGAGGTATCTATAGGAGGGGCACTCTCGGATAACGGCAAGAGGGCCATGTGCTCGTTGTTAAGTGCAAACCTAGATATATTCGCATGGGAGCCAAAGCATATGACAGGCGTGCCAAGGGCGATAGCAGAACATAAGCTCCAGATCCGCCAGGGGTACCAACCTGTCAAGCAAAAGAAGCGTGGCCAGGCGCCTGAGCGCAGTCAAGTAATATTGGAGGAAGTACGGAAACTAGTGGACGTAGGTATCATGCGCGAGGTATACTACCACGAGTGGTTATCCAATCCGGTCATGGTCAAAAAACATGACGGAAGTTGGCGCATGTGTGTGGATTTTACGGATCTAAACAAGGCCTGCCCACAGGATTGTTACCCGTTACCGCAAATCGACTGGAAGGTGGAATCCCTATGTGGGTATCCTTATAAATGCTTCTTGGACGCATATAAAGGATATCACCAGATCCAGATGGCGGAGGAGGATGCAGAAAAAACGGCGTTCCATACGAGCCAGGGCGTATATTGCTATACGAAAATGCCGTTTGGACTGAAGAACGCAGGTGCTACATATCAACGGCTGGTGGACAAAGCTTTTGAATCACATATAGGCCGCAACTTGGAAGTCTATGTGGATGACTTGGTTATAAAAAGTCACACGAAGGAGGCACTTCTCCGGGATGTCCAAGAGACATTCGACACACTGATAAGGATTAACATGAAGTTAAATCCAAAGAAATGTACGTTTGGGGCAACGGAAGGAATGTTCCTTGGATATTTGATTGATCCAAACGGCATCAAACCTTCCCCAGAGAAGACGGATGCAGTGATACAACTGCCATCCCCTCAGACACGGAAGGAGGTGCAATCCTTAAATGGGAAACTAGCCAGGCTGAATAGGTTCCTATCTAAATCCGCAGAGAAGTCATTACCCCTGTTTAAGACACTTAAGAAGTGCATTAGGAAGGGAGACTTCCGGTGGACGAAGGAAGCCGAGGAAGCTTTCGGCCAACTCAAGCAGCATCTTGCATCTCTCCCTATGCTAGTAGCTCCCCGGCCAAAGGAGGAACTCATTATGTATCTCTCAGCCACTCATGGCGCAATAAGCGCGGTACTTATGACAGATAGAGATACAGTGCAAACTCCGGTCTACTTTATAAGTAGAACACTACAAGGGCCGGAGCTGGATTACTCCTCTATGGAAAAATTGGTGTTAGCACTAGTGTTTGCTACAAAGCGGCTGCGCCGGTACTTTCAGGCGCACCCAATTGTAGTCATTACGGATCAGCCAATCAAGCAGGTTATTTCTAGACCGGACGTGGCAGGGAGGCTACAGAAATGGAGCATCTTATTGGGGGAGCATAATATATCTTATAGGCCAAGGACGGCTGTGAAAGGCCAGATCTTGGCAGATTTCCTGATCGAGAAGCCGGATGAGGAAGGGCCAATCGTTAAACAAGACGAGACTCCAACAGAACCATGGGTGTTATTCACGGACGGATCTTCGTGTATGGACGGGTCCAGAGCTGGTCTTATCCTCACAAATCCGGAAGGAATGGAGTTCGCGTACGCCCTCCGTTTTGAGTTTACGGCCACCAACAACGAAGCGGAATACGAAGCACTAATTGCGGGTTTAAAAATCACCGCTAGAATGGGAGTCCGCAACCTTGTAGCCTACGTGGACTCACGGCTTGTTGCGAACCATATTCTAGGTGGATACATGGCTAAGGAGGACAACATGGTCAGATACTTGGAAAAAGTCAAGTCACTAATTGCGGCTTTCAACAAATTTTCCATCAAGCAGGTGCCAAGAGGCGAGAACAAGAAGGCGGATGCTCTCAGCAAGATTGCATCCACAAGCTTCGCTCACTTGTCCAAACAAGTCATGGTGGAAATACTCAAGGAGAAATCTATAACAGAAGGGGAGGTCACTACTATAGTTGAGGAGGACGGACCTACATGGATGACCCCGATTATCAACTATTTGACCAGTGAGACCCTTCTAGACGAGGAAAAAGCAGCACGGCGCATCAGGAGGAAGTCGCAACACTTCGAACTTCGAGAAGGCATCCTTTACAAGCGCTCTTTCTTGCAGCCGTGGCTGCGGTGTGTCGGACCACGTCAGGCCGCTTACGTAATCAGTGACATATATGAAGGGTTGTGCGGCATGCATGCAGGCCCACGATCCGTGGTAGCTAGAGCCTTACGGACAGGATATTATTGGCCTACCATGCACAGAGACGCGCGCGACATGATTCGCAAGTGTAGTGATTGCCAAGTGCATAGGCCAGTGCCGCGGCACCCGCAGCAGGAGCTTACACCTATCACTTCCCCATGGCCATTCTATAAGTGGGGAATCGACATTGCAGGACCATCTCCTGTAGCTGCGGGGGGAGTTAAATTCTTGATTGTCGCGATGGACTACTTCACACTATGGATAGAGGCCAAGGCAGTCTAGTCTATCACAGGCAAACAAGTTAAAAAGTTTGTTTGGGAACATATTGTGTGCCGTTTTGGCCTACCAGGAGAAATCATCTCGGACAATGGTAAACAGTTCACGGACAATCCATTCAAAGACTGGTGTGCATCATTGAACATCAAGCGGCGCTTCGCTTCCGTTAAGCATCCGCAGACAAATGGCCTCGTGGAACGAGCAATTAGAAGCTTGGGAAATGGCATCAAAGCGCGTTTGGATGAACGAAGTGCCAAATGGGTCGATGAGTTACCACATGTGCTATGGGCGCATAGAACTATGATCAAAACAGCCAACGGAGATACTCCATTAGAATTGGCTTACGGCACTGAAGCTGTTATACCAGCAGAAATAGGGATGCCTACCATCCGCATGGCGGAGGTTAATGCCGTCACAAACGACGAGCAGCTGCGAATTAACCTAGATCTGTTGGAAGAAAAAAGGGAGATATCAGCGATCAATGAGGCTAAATCCAAGGCTAAAATGAAGGCTTATTATGATGCCAAGGTTAAAGGTGTTTCTTTCCGACCGGGAGATTATGTCTATCGTGCTAACGAAGCAAGTCGAGCGGAGAATACAAGAAAGCTGGGCCCTAAGTGGGAAGGACCGTATGAAGTCACGGAGGCCTTGGGGCGAGGCGCGTACAAGCTACGTGACATGGATGGCCGCGACCTAGAGCGCACATGGAACATCTCCAATCTTAAAAGGTGTTATCTTTGAAAGCCACGGCTTCCGCATGGGTGCTTCGTTATATGTGGCTTTAATGAAGGACCATGCGGTTTTATCTGTTTTTTTCTTATGTTTTGTTTAGTTTCCTTTCTTGTTTTCTAGGACTTGTCATTATTGTTCAAACAAAACATGTAAACGTTCTAATAAAATGCCGTGGTGCCTAGCTAGCTCCACGGTTTGTTTCGTGTAAATCATTTTTTAAATTTTCTGTTAGTCATATGCATTTTTTAGTTGTTATTATAATATGCTATGTTTTATTCGTATGCATTCATTCAAATTACTGTACATGTACTATACGCCTCCAGGCGGGGTAAGAGGATTAAGTGAACCTACTAATTCAACTTGTCGCGTAAGAGGGATGCAACCCCAGCCGCACGGATCATGTATCCTTACTAGACACCTTACTCACAAGACGTTGTGGTAAGTTTCATATGCCATAGTCACACAGTGCTTTGCATAATAAAGACACACGTCGCATGTCTAGTAAATTATAGACTTGTACGTATTTTCCTTCTTTGTGGGTAAGACGTGACTTATCATGCAGTATTGGTATACAATATTCAACACAATCAAAATACACAAGTTTCCAAATAGATAACAAAAATGGTCGTGGTCAATCACGGACTTACATACAAAATGCACATGTTTTTAGCCGTGTACATACACGGACGAATAGAAACAACAAATATTCAGCGGTTACAAACCAGAGTGTCTGAAATGGATCATAAAGTAGGAGCACCCTATATAGGGGGGAAAACTTACCTATTTCCACTTGTTCCTCGACCAAGCACGACAACCACTCACTACGTTCCTTTCGCTTCCGGGCTTGAGTCGCATTCCTCTCCAGCACCACACTTAAGGATTCTTCATCGAGCACGATCCTGGTTACATCCTCATAGATGGGGAGCGTCAGGTGGCTGGGCGATGGGGTGAAGGAAGCACGGGAATGACTCTCATCTTGGGAGAACGCACTAAGACTTAGCCTTTCCATGGTTTCCATATTTGATGCATCTTTGGTGGCCTCCAGCTCATCCAAGAATGGATAATGCAGATCCCGCATCGCGGCCATGGAAGCAGTCATCTTGTTAGTGGCTTCAGGATTAAAGAAGGCATGTCTGGTGAAGTTTTCCCCTTTCTTGATCAGCTCTACCGCCTCGACCATTCCCTCATGACGTCCGTGGTCAATGCCATCGGACACAAGACTTGCAAACTGCTGCACGAATTCGGGGGCCTCTAGCACCTTGGTGACGGCCCAAGCGTGCTCCATGCCCTACCATCCACCTGCGGCCGGCAATGGCCGCTAGTAGTTGAGGGCATAGCACGTCGTCACGCTCGGTGGTGAGGGTATCAATCATCACATCTTTTTGGGCAAATGCCTCTTTCAGCTCCTGGGTGACAGCCCTCTCAGTAGCAAGTTCCTCTTGTACCTTCTCCATGCTTTGGATTGCCATGTGCGCGTCTTCTAGTTTCTTGTTAAGCACGGATACCTGGCTGGAGGAAGACTTGGCAGACGCCTCCGCTGTGGCTACCTATATGAGATTAATTGTTAGAATATATTTCTTTTAGAAAAAGGGTGGTGCGGCACGGATATGTACCTTGGTGGTCGCGGCATCTAGTTTTGACTCGAGGTTGGCCACTTGTTGTTCATACTCATTCGCAGCGGGCTGATTGCTTTTTTATGGTCGCCTCAGGCACTAGCAAGTTGGGACTGAAGGGCTGCAATTTGAGATTCATTGTCCACGATCATCTTCTCCCTCCGTCCAACCTTCCTCTTAAGGGATTCCACATGCCCAAGTGCGGCTTCAAACCTTACTCTCATCGAGGTGCCCATTGCCATTTGGTGTACCAAAGCACCATTATACTCATCCGCCAAATCTGCATGACTGAGCGCATTCACCTCTCGCACCAAGCCTGGTGGTATGTAGTTATTAAGGTACTCTCGGCATTCATCGGCGTCCCTCATTCGTGATGCAGTTGTGATATTCCATATGGGATTGAACGATTGAGAGGGGGCCGGATGTCGAGAGGTCTTGGGAGGCTGTGGGAGAACCTTCTTCAAATACGGGGCCGGACTTCGTGGCGGCTGTGTGAAGCATGGGGTTTCTTTCCACTTCTTTTCCTTTTCCCTTCTCCATTTGAGTGTCAGGAGGAGGCGCAGGCACCAGTTTGTTCATCCCTGTGAAACAAGCATTTGGATACATTAAGTGTTGCTTAAAAGGGATTTGTCATTCTTACGTGTTAGGATGGAGTCTTACATGTCATTTCTTGCTAATCCTGATGTGGTTGGGGCAATCTGAGTGACTGGTCGACATGTGCGGCCCGGATCGGCTCAGAAGCCTGGTTGGTGCTCCCAACAGATTGGTACAAGGGGTGGTCTTCTCGGAGTTTCTTGGGAGGGGCGTTGTGTTCGCCAATTTCGGCTGAAGCAACTCACCTTGCTCGTTTGTTTCTTTTACGGGTACACCTGGCGACGGGTTGAGCTGTTGCTTCTTTAGTCTCTTCCTCGACTTCTTTTTCCACTTCTTCCTCTTCCTCCTCATTGGTTTGTTGTACTTCTTCATCATCATCTCCCATCCGAAGGCTGGAGGTGGTTAAGTCAATATTATCTCCCTGCTCTTCCCTATGTGGTGAGGAGGGCCCGGCTCCTCCTTCATGCATCTTGTTATCACCACCCTCATTGTTTCCTTGCTCTCCCTCGTCCGAGTGGGGATCTCGCACGGCTTCAAGAGCAACCGTCACGGGTCGGGTATGCTCAAGAAGGGGTAGTTCATTATCACGGAGGGGACGGGAGCCCTCCGGTATGAGCTTCGGGTCGCCCTGGCGTAGAAGTCCAAAGAAGTTCATTTATGTCCACCAAAAACAAAATATGTTAGCCACTTACAAAGTGAGTGAATAAGTTTTTGTGTACGGATGTTAGCCTACCTTCACCCTGCCTTCTCTAAAACACAGGATATCTGTTGGACGGGCCAAAGTAATTGCGGCTAATCCCTAGCAAACATAGAAATGACTCGGGAAGATTTCTATGGAACCTGGTCCTATTCAGATCTAATTCTTGGGAATGTCGGGGGTTATATGTACTAGTGTGCGGCTTGGGGTCGTGGGGTATCCTATGCCTCAAGGTATAATCAGCCGGCCATACTACTGCGTCAATGAAAAAATAGTGGTCATACCAGTTTTTCAGCGAATCCATCGGCTTATTATGAGACTGGGGACTGTTAGGGGATCGCTTCTTAAAGGATACCCAACCATTCACAAGGTTGGGGATGTAAAAAAGCCGGAATAATTCTACGGTAGGGGGGATTCTTCTAGCACGGCAGAGAATCTCGAATTGACTAATCTTACAGGCGCCTATACAGTGCAGCTGACTAATATGTACATCATAATATCCTAACAGATCTATGAGAAAATGGGTGAATGGAATGCGGTAATTGGCCGCATCAAAAAGGTGAGTGTACAGGCCAATCTTACCCGCCGGAGCCTCAGTTATGAGGTCTCCGGCGCCAGGAAGTGAGGGGTGTAGGTTGGTAGGGAGGAAATAGTTTGTACAAAAGTGATTTAGTTGGTCCTGAGTCATTACGTTAAGCACGGATCCAATGGTAGGGTTGTTTCTGTGAGCCATTACTAAATGAAAATGTAAGGGCGTGGTGTTCTAACCTGCGGATGAAGGGATCCGTGCGTAATTGATTCGAGCTAAGAAGAAAGCTTTAATGGCAGAAATGGAGATAATAATTGTGTGTGTCACACAGCCGTAGGGGTAGCTTATTTATAGGGTTGCTTCGTGGGTCATGGCCTGTTGGATGTGTGACACGTGTCTGCCACTATTCTTGATCGTGTGGTTAGGGGGCAAGTGGCAAGTAAAACGTCAGGCGGGGCCCACGGGTTACTTCTGACTCAAACGTTTGCACTGCTCGAGGCTCTGACGGTTTGCACTTTTGTCAGTCAACTTGTCAGATGAACAGTTATTTGTGTCGGGATATGCGGCTCTTACGTAAGAGTTGTCATTTAATGCTATATTTAATTTGTCTCGGTCGCCATGTGCGGTTGAGGTAATAACTGAATAATTTCCTAAGTCAGGCTGCCATGTGCGGCCAACACAAATTCTTGGACAACTTATCATTCCCTATTTTTTCTTGGTACGTCCAGGGAGCATCTTGATAGTCTAGAGGTTACGCCTATGGTTGTAACAACTAGATTGGGGGGACATGATGACGTATAGTCCCCAGCCGGGTCATGAACCCGGCCCACGGGTACTACATGTATCTGGCCCATCACAGATGGGTGGGGTAATGTTATTCAGGCTTATGGGCTTGAATGAACAGTGGCCGCACACATGTGTGCGGCCCACGTCCCGCTGCGGCCGACATAGGGTTAGACAGAATCATATTATGTCTAGGAATAGGTTTACCCCAAAAGGGGAGGATATTCACTACTATAAATAGAAGATAACAATCATTCTAATTCTGATAGTTATCCTTTCCTTGGGGCCGAAGTATCAGTGGCAGTCCACTAGGGTTCCACTGCCTATAAAAGGAACCCCCAAGGGTTCCACAAAGGTATTACGCTCTATACTCTCAACTCACATAAACCCTAACCGATTACTTACTCTCACGCCGGAGTCTAATCGTGGGAAACATTCCCACGGTAAGCCTAACGCGTGCTGTTTTGTGTGCAGGATCCCAACCAAACGATTTACTTGGTGCAGGAGCCGGAGCCCAGCCAACCCGAATTAAGCCTAATTCGGGTCTAGCAAGGATCACCCAACTTTTGCATCAACAGTATCCAAATAAATCGTGTTTAGTTTTCCTAAACTAAACACACATTAATCATTTTACTATATTGTAGATATCTCATTATCGTTTTCGTTTTTCTTGTGAATATATTACTATATTGTACTTACGTAGAACAATAAATATACAAGTACTCCAAAAGCGTGAAAACGCAACCTTGATTCGGGATTTCATCACTCGATCATTGTATTCGAATCCAAAGAAAACGTTTAAAGGCAAAATAGATAAATACTTTCGTGAGGCTTAATTTCAATTAACATAAACTTTAAGGTGGGTATAAGGCGGTTGTATTTCATGACCTAAGGGAAAAAGGCTCTTAAGTGCTTAGCGCCACCTCGTTTCCCCCGCTTGCTTGTGCGTGTTTTGAGAAATAGGGCTAATCGAGGGTTTGCCGCCCAAGTATTATCTACGTATACTATATTTGCTTGTTTTCAAGATTAAACCCTCTTGAACGTTTTGGTGTCCCACCAACGTTCTAAAGTCATCGAAAGACGTTCACTCCACGTGATCGTTTTCATTCCTTGAGGCTCCTTTAATCGAGAAATCGATTCGAGGAGATATTTGTAGATTTGAGTCTACGTAATACAACCAAAAACCAAAAAAATTTAAAAACAATCAAAAATAAAAAAAATTTCTTCTTACCCCTTCTTAATTAATTCTTTTTCTAACCCTCTAGTGTTTAATTCTCGTAACACCATTGGCGTTTCGTCATGTCCAACGATGGATATTACTCTTGTCCATATTGTAGAGGTACGCTCGACGGTGGTAATTGCTTTAATTACGAGATTTATGGAGGAAGGGAGGGGTATATCTACAACTCTCCTCAAAACTACCATGGTTACGGATTTCAATCCTATGACCAAACTCCACAACCACCTTCGTCTTATTCGTGTGATTTTTGCGGTTTGGAGCACGACTTCAGATTTTCTTGTACGAATTGTAATGACCCCAAACCGAATCCTAATTTTTATGACCAATCATCGCACTATCCATCGTCATATTCATTTGAGTCTTGTGGAAACGCACCTCATTATGGGTATGATTGTCAACCGATGAACCAAAGTACGTTTTTCGACAACCAATTCTCCGGTTTTGACCAATCACCTCCACAAAAAATTTTCGATGATGATCTCGGTGCAAGTCGCGTCGACAAGGAATTTGAAGAAAATAAATTGCTTTTTCAACAAATTATGGAGAAAAAGGAACTTTCAATCGCCGAAGTGATCGAAGAAAGCATCAAAGATATGGAAGATGAGAAACGACGAATCAATCAATAAATAAACGATATCACTAATGAACTCGGCATTAGGAGATATCGTAAAGAATAAATAAGTGACGAGTTTAAAAGAGAGTGTGAGATTAAAACTAACAACTTTTACAAGATTACAATGGCTTAAGCATCGATATTCGTGATAAGAGACGAGAACTAGAAAGAGAGGAGCATCTAGCTAGATGTGATCTCACGCCTCCTATTTATGATGACAACGACGGTAGCGACATTTTTAATCTCACCTCGTCTTGTGAAACCATTACTCTCACGCTCTCAACGAAACCCGATGCCTCTCTAAGTATGGGGGAGAAGAATCTTAGCACTAATCCTAGTGTTGAGATCCATATTCCAATCCAAAGTGAGCCTACGGTTGTCTTCGATGAGGATTTAAGTGATTTTGCTCTCGATGAATTTTTCCACGAAGATTCTAACGAGGCAAAGTACGATAGTGAGTATGATACGATTTCATGTGATGATGTCTCTCCCAACGACACTTCGGGTAGAGAATCATTGACTTTTTCGAACCCGCTTTTCGATGATGATTTTTCCACTAGTGATGACGAGTCACTACTCGATGAGGAAGTTCGTGTCGACGAATTTAAAATCTACTCGAATTCCCTTTTTGAATTTGATGACGAGTTCGTTTTTGGTGACGTAAATCCTCTCTTTGATGAGACGTTCGAGGACATCGAGAGTGAGGATTCTAAGGATCCTAAACTCGATGAGCCGGATTTGCTAGTCACCCTCCCTAAGTCTCATTTGGATGAGCCTTCTCTTTTGACTTGTGATGCCTCCATTCTCGAGGGGTTCACCGATGGACCGCCTCTCGATGAGAATGAGGATTTTAATGAGGCCTTTGCCTTAGAACCGGGAGGAGACTTTGAGACCCCCATTTTTATTGATTCTCTTTCAAATTCGCCTTCGTCTCAAAGTAATCCTACCCACCCTCTCGGTTCTCATGACTACACGTATGACAATCCGTCAATTTATGGTTGATATTTTATTCTCGAATATTATTTAAAAACATTATTTTAATGTTACAATATGAACTCACTTATTTTTGGGAAGAAATTTAGATTTACGTCTTGCAGTAGCATCGACTACGTCTAAACCGGAGGATTCAACGTTACGTGCTTACGTTTACATACACCGTCTTTGGTGCCAGTCCGACATTTCAAAAAATAAATTTGTCTGTGAATATTATTTTGGAGTTTTAAATTTGTGTTAGTTCATAAACTCACAAATTTACGAGAAGAGATTAGGACTTACGATTTTATTTTAACGTCCTTTACGACTAAACCGGAAACCTTAGGATTACGTATTTACGTTTTCGAACTCCGTTTTTGATGAGACAAATTTTATTGGATTCGTTTTGTGACGTAGATTCATAAGTTATAAAAACGTTTTTCGTAAAACGACCTGAGGGCACGCAAATCGAGAAAACTAGAATCGAGGAATACCCGTAAATTAATAGGGATGGTACAAGTTTACACTTTCCCACCCTATACAAATGGGCGGCAATATTAAGCTAACCACATCAATGATGTGTCAAAATGTAAACTATAAGCCTACACTTGTCCTTTGCTTACAATGTAAGCTAAGGCTTACACCAAAACCATTAGCTAAACACACATACCATCATTCCACCATGCAAATCAACTCACAATTTCCTCTCTACTCTCTCAACTTGGCGTCCCATATTCACCTTCAAACACCCATTTCATACAAATTTTAACCACAAACATATGTTATAATTAACATATGTTAATCTCCATTAAAAAAGATGAAGATTGGTGTAAGTTTTAACATCCAAGGAGGAGTTTCCATGGAGTATTAGGGCTGATTTTCCACAAGGATTTTATGAAGATTGGTGGTCATGAAGAAGGTCTTGGTGCATCACAATTTTCTCCATCAAAATCCATGTTTTGATCAACCTACATCATCATGGTGGTATAAAGATTGTCCTCCTTATCTTGTTATTATTTTGATTATGTAAACATGTATTTTATTTCCTATTGTATATGTATATGATGATTATATGATGATAAAAATGTTATGTGGGGATTTGGTGTTGATAAACATGATAAAAAGGTGAAAAACTATAAGAAACAAGGTTAAAATCTTGCTTAATTTACATGGCTGTATAAAATAGTGAAGAAACATGTTATGAACTGATAAAATGATGAAGTAGAATTGATATACAGTAAGCTATGAGTCTTGTACACATGTGAGAGTTGGCCATGCAATGGAATCATTGTAATGAGTGAGATATGATCAAAACAAGTTTAAGATACAAATCTGAGTTCACTGTTTTGGACGATTTTTTGAAAATCCTTAGAAGATGATTCAACAGTAGCTATAGCAGAGTTAAATGTAGCACATATCATGTAGTTTATGTGATAAAAATTTGAGCTTCTATCTCCATATAGAACTCTAGATATGGCAGTTTTGGTGAAAGTGAAGTTAAAAATCAGAATTTGGAAATTAAAGAATAATACTATTATATAAGCACTCAAAATTTAATAGTATAAAATGTAAAATAAAAACCCACTAACTTATGGATTTTATTTTTATAAATATATAAAAGGTTAAATAAGTGTACATTTTATAAAAATGGTAACTTGTTAAGTTTTATAAGTTATAAAACTATAAACATGATTTTTACGACTTTTTCGGCTAATACCGTAAAATTTACGTTTTTGATAAATAAAACTTAGATGGTTGGACCCGTCTAATGTAAACTTTATAAAACTTATTTACTGATATATAGACATGTATAACAAGTAAAAACCGATAAAACCCGAACTATAGGACATACGGACGTTAACGGACTAAATTAACGTTATTGGACTAATAATACAACAAAAATGGACTAAAACACTTATAAACTTATCATTGGTCTTAACCCATTTAGGCCCAACTTGTAAAGTGTAGACACTGATAATATAAGTATAAAATGGATTAAAACAAGTTAAATAACTTATAATAAGCCTATTGGACTTAAAACGTGTAAATGGGTAAAACTAGTAAACTAGTACAAAAGTTATCGACATATAACACTAAAATGAGTAAACGAGAATACGTAAACCCACTTGATCATCATATATATATATAATCATCATATGTATACATAATTGTTATTTTCATAAAGTCATTGGACATGAGTCTAAGACGAGTATTATTTGTCTAGGTTTCCGTGATTGAAGCACGTACCGTACATCCAAATCGCCGATAATCGCCTTCCCACATCAACGTGAGTTCATAGCCTCGCACTCTTTTACATGTTTTTATAAATGTTTTATAAACCCGCGAGGGAGATAACATGTTAGTTTTTATAAAATAGGACACCATTTGTCCCGATTGTTTGTTTATTGATTTTGGACCCGAATGATTGAATGACCCGATTGTATGACCCTATAAATGATTAAAGGACCCGATAGATGAAATTAAATGGATTATTAAAGTTAGGTTATGTCACTAAAAGTCCCATTAGCATGAATTGTGAACTACCGGGATTTGGTAGACGCTTGTGCATTTAATAGTACTATTTGGGGACGATCACCCCAGTTCGCGCCTTGACGGTTGATCCCCGTCGTGCCACATTGATTGGTAAGCGAATTTATGTATGAGAAGATTTCCATAGCGTGACCTTTGTGACGACACGCTACTTTAGATGGGCAAATTGAGTATCGGGTTAGCTACCCGTTGTTGGTTTAGTAAGGTAACAATGTCATGCGGCTTATAATAATCCAAATTACCGAAATACTAATAGACGCTCTGAATTATGATGTATTGCTTGACTAGCAATACAGGGTCATACTATTGATATTATGTTTGTGTTTTGGTTTTCATAACCATATTCATATAACGGTTTTTATTCTCATACAACGTTATAAGACGTATTGTATGATATTTTTGCGACATTGGCTCGTATAATGATTTTTAAGGCAAATGCCTATATAATGATCTTCGATAAGGATTTGTATAAAATGAATTTGGCTATTTTATGGCCTATTAAAATGATTTGTACAAAAATGATTTTCAGTAATAATTTTATACTGATATTATATTGATGGATTATATTAAACTCTATGAATTCACTCGGCGTTATCGCTGACCTTTTCTTTTAACATGTTTTATCTCAGGTACTTGAAGGTAATTCTCGGGAAGACGACAAGAATTCATGGCCCGCACTTAACCAATATTTTCCATTCAAATATTTTGTAAAACTTTGTATGAAATAATATGACTTGGGACCGATGTAACTTTGATGTTTATGAATGGAAATGATTTATTATTAAATGACGCGATTTTTATGCGTTGTCTATGATGTGAGTAATGTGCTATCCCGTAACACCAAGGAGTCTTCCGCTGTATTGAGTTGTATAAATTTGGGAGTGTTACAGTTTGGTACCAGAGCTCTCGTTATAGAGAACGAAAGATTTTTAAAACCAAGGTTTTGAATAAAACATTTCAAAATCTTTTAACTAAAAACATTTTTCTAAAAATGTCTAAAAATCTTTTGACTATAACGGTGCCGAAGAATTCCCGAGTTACCGACAAGGCCAAGACTGAGAAGTGTTATTTTAATATATATATAACTTGGATTATATATATATGATGTAATTTTATTACATGATTGTTTGATGATTAATTTGATTTTTATACGAGGTATTTATACGACGTAGATTGTCACAAGTAACCCTAAATCCCCTCGTAAATTAATCGAAGCTATTCTCGTAGGAATTCTAGCTATCCTAGATCTAAACCAAGTTGTGGATATTTATGATCCCAACAAATGGTTGATATTCGTAGAAATATAGATATTAGTTGATTGTGATATTGAAAAAGAAATTGGCGAGATTAAATCTGATATCGATGTCATGACGATCTTTCCATATAGAGTGGAGTTTGACAAAACGTTATCACCTGGAAAGATGTCATCTGATTCGTTGTCATCCAATTCTTAATTTGAAATCGAAAGGGTGAATGTTGCACTTGAGGCTATCATTGGAACCATTACCCAAAAGCCTCATGCCACTAATACCTTTCCGAGAAGTCTAGTTGAATGATCAAGTCATTTCATACTAGTGATTCATTTGATAATTATTGATAAAGGAGTTATAGGATTCGAAATTAAGCGTTGATCATATCGAGCTTTTATTGCCTATTAAGGCCTAAGAATAAGATTGAAAGTTTTGGAATATGAGGTAGGATATCGCCTTGAGTATAAGTTGATTGAAACTTGAATAAAGTAAAATTTAACCCATATGAAATATGAGATTGTTAATAGAAGTCGTTAAGTTCTGTGATTAGATTATAAGGCTTTTACTGATTGTTGATTCGTGTTAAGGGTTGTTCCTAGGCCATTGTCCACTTACGAGGATGCCCAGTGTCCAATAAATAAATTGAAGAAATCTTCTTCTGAATTGAGACCGATGGATCTTCTGGGACATATGGAACACCTAAAGACTCTTGTAGACTAGTATTAATTGTGGTATCTTTTAAAAATCCCTAACTTAACTGAGACATCAGTTGGTAGGATGAGTTCTGAGAATTGTATGACATAGTGACACGTATTGTGTTACGGTACGATTTTGACTTGTTTGTGATTAATGAAAAAGACTACCTTTGGTTGCTAAATCCTACATGTATCGATGTTATCTATCTTCTATTGCTTCATCCTAATGTTCGCATTAGTAATGCAATCATTGAACAAGTACTCATCTCGATTTGAGTTGCGTTGTGGATTATTCTTTTTGAAGTGCCATCGAGATAATGAACCCCATGATTATTTGGCTAAGCTCATTTCCTATCATATCGTAGTTAATTCTTGGTGAACAAGCTTTCATCACTCTTTTGCAGATCACAAATTGTTTTTATAAAGTTAAAACGGTATCCTTTCAGAAAAATTATTTTTCATCACAATAAGGATTATTCAAAGTGAGATTTATAAGTGATTGATATCAAAATGAAGTTGTATATGAGACGCTTTGGAAACTTAATTACTTCCATAACAAAGAAAATCTTTGTAAATATATTTTTGATTCTTATTTAAGAATTAAGCATGAAAATGTTTTTATTATAAACATGATTATAAAATTTTGACGAATTGAGTATTGCATCGTTAATCTTGAAATTGTATATAGTTGCGCGCCTACATACAATTTGGAATGGACTATGCAAGGCTGATTAGTAGTCACCATAAAACTGATTAATAAACACTAATTTTCTTGAAGATTGTGAAAGAATAAATTTGATGAGATCTGCAAGAAGTGCAAAATAGGGACATATTAGTAGGGATACCTACATATGTGCCTGTAGCATCTATTCTTCTGAGTTGAATTTACTCATCTGTGGAAATTGTCTTATTTGAGAATTGACAATTCTTTCTTGTCCAATTCTCCCGTAGTGAGATTCTTAGGAAAAGTATTTGATTACCGAGTGTTGATACCCGACTGGATGTATCGACGTTCTATTCATTTCTTATGATTTGATTTCATTTGAATGACCTGGGTAACGATCCGAGGAGCTTTCAAATGCGTACTCAAATTATGAAAACATGGGATATATTCATATTCATTAAATGTTTTCGTCCGTATCTGATTTGAAATTCTCTCGCATAGATTATGCGTTGACCTTACTCTTTTAATAGTAGTTGTGTCTCCGTATATCCCTGAATTTGTGAAGGATTATGAATTATTATTAGACTTTTGAGAAGTTCACATCTTATCGACGGCAATAAAACTGGAAAGTTGATAGTGCCAGTGGAATGGATTGATTGAGTATGACATGACGACATTGTCTTAATTGATGGGAACTCGAATAGAATTCCCCTAAATGATAAAGATGTTGATTATCAAAAGTGATCCACATAATTCTTGATGGATGACCATATCCTGCATTTAGACTTGAAATTATATTGTGAATGGTTGTGAACTAGTTATAGATATTATAACCTAGGAAGAACCTAATATGAATTTATTAAAAGATGTTTCTGTTATTTGAAATCTTAGGAAGTATTTGTTGATGAATTACCTAGACTTTTGCCATTAAGGCAAGTTGAATTTGGTATTGATTATATAACCGGTGCTGCACCCGTGGCATGTGCACTGTACGTCAGCACCATCTGAATTTAAGGAATTACCGTACAACTGAGAGAGTTTTCGGAGAAAGATTTTATTCTACCAAGCCTGTCATCATGAAGAGCTATGGTGTTATCATTCCTTATATTTATAGATTACTGTTAACTGAGTAAATTGACAATCGAAAACGATATCCATAACTCGAAATGGAAGATTTGTTCGATCATTTACAAGGTTTTAGCGTATGTTTTAAAGATTTGATTCACGGCATGGTTATCATCAACGTCGCGTCCGCGAAAAAGATTATGTATTCCAATCACTACATCCGGTACTTGTAATGAACATTATGAGTTTCACGTGATGTCGTTTGGATTGACCAATGCACATGTAGCATTCATAAATTTGGTGAATCACGTGTGTAGGCTGTGATTTGATAAATTCATGCTTGTGATCATTAAGGATCATTTGTTTGTTTATAAGAATAAGAATGAGTTAATAATTATTTATATATTTCCCTGAATTGGCCGAACAATGAAAACATGTACCTTAAATATTTAACATAAGACTTAAGACTTAATTCTTTGCATGATTTAACCGTGTGATTAATAGATAATGGAAGCTATATTGACTTTTCAAAGATTAGAACCATTAACGCTTAGGGATTAAAAACTTAATCCTTTACATAAAATGACCGTTGGATTAATAATGGTAAGATGTATGCATATAGACTCTTCAAAAATTAAGAGCCCTTTTAAGACTTTGGATTTTACCAAAAAGAAATGGAAATATGTTTTGACAAATGTTTTAACAAAGGATTTCTAAAGGGATTATTCCCTTATACACAAACCATTTAACTAAACTTCTGTTTAGGGGTAAATGTTTATGTATACCTCAAGATAACTTAAGAAGGACTGAGTAAAACCATTTATACCATAACCTGAAAACTTAAAACGACAATTTTTGCTTTTTTTAAACTAAGAAAACTTTGACCAAAGTATAAACAAAGGTTTTTCGAACATTTACGAATCTTATTAAATATTTTCGATAAATCAACAAAAATCGTGTTAATTAAATTCAAAATTTATTTTTGAACATTTTATATAATTGTTCGAACTAAGAAATTTAAAAATTTTATGTTTACGTTTCATAAAAATTAAATATTTATTAAATTAATTGTAATAATTATCGACGCTTTAGACGCCGGATTGAGAAAAACTGATAAAAATGATAGTTGAGATGAAACTGAAACATAAAAGATATGAAGAAAGAATTTTGAATAAATACAGTTATGATATTTATTTCATCAGGAGAAAGTGAACGTAATTACTGACGCATAATATAGAAAGAATATCTGAGTGAATTGTGGACATGATAATTATATCATCATGAGAAGTGAATATAGATACCGATGCATTATGTAGAAAAGATAAAGAACCAGTTAGGACATGTTCCTTATTAATGAAGGTGCAAAATAAATTATCGAACAATTTAAAATATAACCGATGCTTATAAAAAGGATAATATAGATAATAAAAGGGGTTCGCGGCTAATGTGAACCATTAGAATTGAGAAGCCGATAGCGTTAAATGTTTTAAAGGGCCGTTTATGGTAGCCTAAATGTGGAAGATTGTGAGATATAGTTGTATTGGAATTTGTAAGTATAAGTATTCTATTTATGTCATTTATGACTAAAAGTATCTTTGTCAGAAGAAGTTGTACTGATGGCAAATTATGAAGGCAGACATCACCTCATACATTAGTAAACGTCTAGCTATTGCAAAGGTCATCATCTGAATTTGATTCGATTTGGGTCATCGTCGACAGACTGACCAAATCTGCTAATATCATTCCCGTTAATGATAAATGCAAAAAAGTTATGTAAACATAGTGTGCCTGTATCGAACATCTATATCAAGATCCTCGCTTCGCATCGAATTTCTAGAGATTTGCTCAGAAACCATTGAGAACGAACCTTGATGAGAGTACTATGTACCACCCCAAATCGAAGGGACGAGGTAAAGTAACGATACAAAGTAATATAAGTGCTATTTTATGTTTGAATGAATGACCTTTGGTAATAAACCGTATAATCGTTTTCCTTTGGAAGGATTATCATTGATAATCATCGTATTAGGATTGAGATTGAATCTTGTTAGGATCTAAATGTTAGAGCATCTGTAAGCAGGAGTTGAGATAAAGAGACCCGACATACACCCATTGTGGGTTGGACATGTCTTTTAGGTTTAAGGTTTCCTATGATGGCGAACCTAACCTTACAAAATACCCGACCCGCGAGATCTGAAATGATTGTTGAAATTAAGATTTGATTATTGACAGCCGGTAGTGGGTGATTGTAGGAAAATTTAGATAACTTGTTTTAGGAAAAACAAGCAACTAAATATGAGCGGTAAGTATCGACGAGTGATTTAGGAAAACCACAAGTAATGACCCACAATCAAATAAAATGAGAGAAAAAATTCGTTTCCCAAGGAGGTATGGTGTTGTGAATTAACTTGTATTTCTTTGAGATTAATATTAAGAAGAATGGGGATGAGAAGATGAGAAGACGGTTACGTTAAAATTAAATTACGACGAAAACGTAAAGCCGTAGAAAAACCACAAAAATTAAAAATTATTAAAACCAAAAACAAAATATCAAAAAGGCTAAAAACAAGTCTTAAATAATATAAATAAAGATAAAAATCCAACAAAGATATTTTAAAACCTTTTATTAATTAAATAATTAATTTTAAATGCTAATTAAAGCCCTAAAATTAAATTTAACTAATTCAAATGTCTAAAATATGATTTTATTGAATAATCACTTAACTTATATTATTAGAAGACTAAAAAGTAATTTTATAAAAATTAAAACCTATTAAAACTATTTTTAAAACTCTAAAAATGATTAAAAAAGATTAAAACCTAATTAAACTTAAAATAATTATAAAAATAAATCTAAAAGCTTAAAAATTATTCTAAAAATGGAAATGATCCTAATTAATGCTAAAGAATCTAGGAAAAATGAAAAAGAAGGAAAAAGAAAATTTTGAAAATTAAATAATAAAATAATATTAAAATATTGCTAAAAATAAAAAGTTTCTAAAATTTAAAATAAAAAATTTCTAAAAATCATAAATAATATAACTAAGAGAAAAACACTAATTATAGCTCCTAAACCTTTTTTAATAATTTTATAAAAATCTTTAAAGTTTATAAAAAACCTTAAAATATTATAAAATTAAAAATAAATGTTTTTAAACCAAAACAAGATGTAAACCTCAAATATATTAAATAAAACCTAAAAACTATTTTTCCTGAAAATTAAAAGTCTTTTTGGTATTTTTTTATGATTTATTAAAATTCGTCTAATAAATAAATTCTAATAAATAAACTATTAATGGGAAAATTATAAAAAGTAGCTAGAAAAATCAATAAACTCAATAAGACTCTAGGAAAAATGGAAATAAGCAAAAATGAATAGTAAATAAGCTGGAAAATGCAAAAATAAGTCACGGCTTATTAAATAAGCTAGAAACCAAAATAACCTTAAGTAATAAACCTTTCACGTTTATACTCAAGATGAATGCTAGCACACTGGTAAGAACCTTGAGCCCTCCAACGAGAGGTCAGAGGTTCGAAGCCAGGCTAGTGGACTTTTTTGTTATATATTTTTTTTTTAATTTTTTTTTCTTTTTCAATCCAACAACTGACCTTAACTAGCTTATAATCCAAATCAAACTTCCTTTTAAACACAAGATTAAACTAGTTGAGATTAGAAAAACGTGGCCAGTTCAATGAAGAACTCTTAGCAGATTGCTTATGTGTTTTGTGCTTTCACAAGTTACAAAGGGAATAAGAGGAGCTTGTCCCTAAGCTTATTTGGTGGTATTATTGGGACAAAATGGCACTCTTGTGCTCCTTTGAGCATAAGAAGTCAATACACACAATGAACAAGCAAATAACACACCAATTCAAGCAAAACAAGCATTCAAAACCAAAGTGAAGTTGCTGTGATGTATCAGCAGGTCTGGGAGCTTTATATGCTTATCAAATGCACTCTAGTTAACTATGAAGCCTGAGATTAAGCACACACACACTCCAACTAACACTTAATAAACCTACAATCCTGAATTACTCTAACTTTAACAAGTACTCAAAAATTTAGCATCAAAATCCTATGAAATACAAGCAGATAAGTCTATTGCAAATTTTTCTACTCTATTTCTTTTAAACCTTCACAAATTGTTTCCAAATCTGTTCCAAACTTACTGATAACTCACAAGTAACCTTTCTTAATCTTTATCAGTCCTTTTAACACATTTTAAGATCAAAATCTAAGCACTTTGCCCTGCTAATCCGTATTGCCAAACACCCTGTTAACTTTTGAAATCTAAAAATTAACACTCAAAACCTATTCAAAACTTATTAAAACTGAATGAATTAGCATCTATCATGCATATGAACACATATAGAGCACAAATTATGCACTTAAACACAAAATATCATCAAATCACATAAGATCACATACAAACACTTTTTCTGAGTTTTCAAAAGGGAAAACAAGAAGAATACCTTAGGGCTTTAACATCCAAAGCCCTAGAGGGTGCATAACCCTCCTCCTTCCAACCCGGGTTGGAGCTGAACAAGAATCAACAAACCTCCAATCCTGTTATGAACAAATCAAAAGAAAACTCACAATAGTCCAATATATTATGTTATACTGTTTTATTTTTCTTCTTTTCTTAAATACTTTCCAAACCACTCAAACTTTCAAAACACGTTTTAATAAGCTAATCTCTCTAACAAATGACACTCCTTAACATTCAAACACCCTAGAACAGATTATACCAAATACTTCCAAATTTCTCAAACCTTGAAATATTTTGAAACCTCAAAAACTTTTAACCAAATCAAATAATGGAACTCAGTTTCCCTTCTCAAATAGACACCAACTTTAAGTAAATAAAAAAGGAATTATATTGTATAAAAACAAAAACACAACTTTTTATTTCAAATAAAAGGAATTACAAAATTTAGAAAGGAAACTGGAACAAGGGCTTCACACAGGTTGTGAGCTCCTTATATAGCACCTATAGAACATACTAGAACAGAAATATGTAAACCCTAATCATAAGAAAATCCCAAATGTGCCCTTGAACGGTTTTGAGTGCATTTTGTCCTTTCTTGATCTTGGTCGTTCATATTTGCTTTGAGAGTAAG
The DNA here is from genome assembly GCA_025667525.1 of Glebionis coronaria. Lineage (NCBI taxonomy): Eukaryota > Viridiplantae > Streptophyta > Magnoliopsida > Asterales > Asteraceae > Glebionis > Glebionis coronaria. Next base: position 284,747,189 of record CM046875.1, read on the forward strand.
CCATTCATCTTGGACGTTGATTTAAGCCACGTCACATAACTTGGGGACAAAGGAATGAGGTGATTGGTGGATTGGAGAATTGGGGGTTTGGACCACGTTAGTGGGATTGGGGTTTTTAGGAGTGGGAAGGATTTTAGAGCGTGTAAATTAAACGTGGGAGGGTTTAATTGGTTTTTACCCAAGAAAAAGTGAAGGTGAAACCTGGGCTGTAAAAGATGTACAGTAAACATCTTTGATCCGTTTTTTGGGGGAATAAACATGTTAGGCGCTTTTTTTTTTTTTTGAATGTTTCAGTTAGCACTTTTAGTCCCTTTCTTTTCAGATTTTTGGCATTAAAGGTTTTTATGCCCTAAAACCCATTTTACTTTGTAAATAACTTTCCCCACTTGACATTTTTGGCACAAGACTTTGTAAAAGGCTTATCAAGGGTTGTTTTTGACCTTTTGTGATAATTCAAGGGCTGTTTTTGGACAATCTTGATCTTCAAAGGTCTTCAATGAGTCTTCCACTTTATGAGGGACCAATATTGGCAATTTGATTTTATTGAGGGACTAATCTTGCCATTTCTTCAAAGTTGAAGGACCTTTTTGCAATTTTGACAAACTTAAGGGACCAAACTTGTAATTATTAATATACAAGGGTTTTAAGTGTCATTTCTTCAATAAATGATGATCAATCTTGTTTTGTCTTCAAGTCTTCAAGGGTATTTGATGAAAATTCCATGATTAGGGCCCGGTTCTTTGTACGGCTTCGTTTCTCGTGTCCGTTTTTCCTTGTATCTTGTGATCTTTTGTCTTTTTCACGATATCCATACCTAAAACACACAAGTAAACAAACACAAGCATATATATGGTATTTTATGACATTTTTATGCATTTAAAGCCCGAAAAGAACGATGAGATCATGTATAAATGCCATCTCATCACTCCCCCATACTAAGCCATTGCCGTGCCCTCACGCAATGCTAGAATAAAGTATCTAAGCATCACCAAAGTTCAATTTTATTAACCTTTATTGAAGAGTAAAAGACTTGCAACATACTACGATGATGTGTAAAGACATAATGTATGATTTTCATTACCAAAAGGTGACTTTTAGGGTCAAAGAATAGAAACAAGTTAATGTCCCTTAGAGTAAACTTCGTCATCCTTGATTGTCATACATTCCATGCCAAGTGCAAAAACAAGATCATTGTTGGTACAAGTCACAATGCTAACACTACTCATACGTCCAAATTGTGTAATACTTTTTCTCCCCGCAATCCTAGTTATTATAAAAGAAAATGGGTTACTAGCATTTTTTATCTATTTGTCATGGATCACAAGTGATTCATATTGACTTATTTGAGTAGTTATTAGTCCGAAAGTAAAGTAGCACGATTTGATCAATAGTTAGCCGAAGGACAAAATCTTTTAAAACGGCTTCTCGTGTATCTCCTTAAGTTCATATCTTGGCATAACTCGTTTCACGATTTGAGACCTTTCTCGGACCGATATTTGGCATGTACTTCATACTTCAAATCTTGGGAAGACGTTCTTGAAATTATGGTCTTCTCTTCATATATTTGGAATTTCTTCACTTGACGTTTTTGAGAGATTCTTCATATAGGACCACGACTTCATCATTTTTCTTCAATCTTTACTTTGGATTTTGTTATACAACGATCCGCCTCCTTTTCGGACTTGGATATATTCATCCTCATACCTTGTTAGGGTCTTTTTGGATAGACTTTCTCCATTCTTTAGGGGAGTAATTGCTTCTCGTCGTGTGTCTCGATCCTTCATATTGATTTTGGAACAATGATACTTCACATCATCTTTGGATCTTTAGCAAAAATAGAGCTCCTCATGCCTTGTTAGGGCCTTTTTGGATGATCGCCAATCTTCGCGTCCCGCTTCAATAAGTTATGCCTTGGCTATGAACTCTATTCAACCCCGAGCAACTTTTAAACGATCTTGCGCTAGAGGCTAAGTAACCTTTCAAATCGTACGACCTTACTTATTGCAATTATGTTTTATTCCTAATGCATTGATCTTATGGGAAGAAAAAGCCACAATTAAAAACATATGAGTTTTTGAAAGAACACTTTCATGTTCTACGTTTAGCATGATCACTTGTCTAACTCTATCATTTCTCGTTCTTCACTATATAAAGACCTCTAATTAAAGAGACTCGTGAATACTTAGCCATGCAAGTCAAAATTAAGCCAAATTTGGATTAGCTTTCATTAAGACTATATCAAATCAACGTTTTGGGTTTTCAAGCCACCTATAGGATCTTGCACTTTCTTGGACTTTTTCAAGTTTAGAGAATGCGTTTTAAAGTTCCCTTGATAAGTGACTTTCTAGAATCAATTATAGGAACTTGCGAAAAGTTCTTGTTCTTAACCCGAATGAATTAAGACTTTCGCGTTTTAAAGCTCCCTATATAAAAGTCTAGCAAAACTTGAATTGAGCGGGTTAAGGAATGTAAAGGGATCCAAATGCCCATCAAGTCAAAAATTAACTCTTATTCTACCCATCGGAAAATATACATTCGTGTCTTAAAAACACTTATGAAAACTAAGAAAAATTTTAAAATTTGGCCATTTTTAGCCTTATTAGCAAAACAAAACATATAGCCTTATTAGCAAAACAAAACATTGAAAGTTGGAAAACGTGAGGGCGTAGCAAAGCAAGTACCTATTCACCCCCCCATACTAAAAGTAAACATTGTCCTCAATGTTTCGAGTCTAAAGGTGGATCACCCCCATACTAGAGACGAAGAATCGAATGCTTAGGATCTAGCATGGAAAGGGTGATTAACAATATATCTAAAGCCGTTTATTAATTATGCTAAAAGATAATTGTTAGAACAATAAAGGATATGTCATGGATTCGTGAAAAACTTCTTCAAACGAACGATGGAGGCTCACGTAAACGAACACGAGAGTCTTCAATCGTAGACGATGATGATGATCTAGATAACACAATAACAAACAACCACGAGACAACGAGTTGGAAGGGTACAAGTCCCCTTATTAGTGAATAATAAAAGCATAAAGATAAGCATGGGATCTCCCCCACGAGGCACCTCGTTTTTGATTACCGAGTCATGAGCTCGACTCGATCCCCTTAAATTGTGAACATTTAGGGAAATCATAGTGTGGTCAATTTTTGATGGGGCTTACATGATAAACAAGGCCCAAAAAGCAACCGGTAAAAAGGACTAAGTCCTTAGATGATGCAAAATACCGGGGTCGAAGATGGCGTTTTCGTTTCCATTGGGAAAACAAATTAACACCACTCCAACATGTGCCATAAACTCAAAGAGTTTGAAGAAAATAGATGAGAAGTAGAAGGGTGAGACAATTGGTAAGACAAACGTTTGAGCTACTCGAGGTAGACTCGCACCAAGCAAATAGATATCGTTTCCATTTATTACATCGGTGGAAGACCGAGATTTCCCTTTACATGAAATTCCGGGATCGAATATCTCGTCCTCGGTGGACAAGGATGAGGGAACATAAGGGGCTTCCCCCATACTAGAACCACACAAAATATCGTCAAAAGGAGTAGACGAGTTTGTAGTACTCAAATCTCGTGGTGATGACGGAGTTAGATTTGTAGAAAAATCAATTAAATCACATTTAAGATCATTTCCTTTTTTATCTTTTAAACTCTCCTTATGAAAACCCTTTTTGATTATGTCTAAAATATTCGGTGTTTCTAAGACGATGTTAGTTACACTAAAAATTCTCACATTTTGAAACCGTTTAGGTTTTGGTGGTGGCAAGTTCTCAAAACGTTTATCGACGAAGAAAACCTCCCCATCGGGGCCAACATATTCATCATCCGAAAGATCTTCCGTAGAAACCGGCAATTTATCAACACTTTTCAAGAACGAATGTGAAGGATTTTCCGATTCAAGTATTGATGGTTTCTTCTTTGTAGGCTTAGCACTCATAACCTCCACCGGCGGAGGAAATGGTAAATTGTTTTTGGAGACATTCCCTAAAACTCTTGGTGAAAATTCTTTGCAAACGGCATTGGTCGAGTCACCATGGTTTAAAGTAGCAATAGAATATACATGAGAAAGATTGGAGTTTTGTGTTGCATTGATGACAAGTTCTTCTTCATTGAAACGAAGGGTGATTTTACGAGCATGAACATCGATAAGTGCTCGTGATGTATCCAAAAATGAACGACCCAAAATGAGAGGAACTTTTCGATCGATGGGAATGTCTACAACGATAAAGTCAACGGGATAGTAAAACTTTCCGACTTTAACGAAAACGTCCTCGGCTACTCCACATGCCATGATCGTAGAATGATCGGCCATCTCGATGGACATGTTCGAAGGAGTAAGAGCCGGAAGCGAAAGCGATTTGAAAATCTCGAGAGGCATTAAATTAATACTAGCGCCAAGATCGGCCAAGGCGTAGCATTCCTCCATATCTTGTATAGCACACGGAATCAAAAATTTACCGGGATCACCGACTTTTTGTGGTATGCGGCTTAGAAAAACTGATGAACAACTAGACGTTTGTTGTAACTTTTCTTTGTTGTTTAGCATACTTTTGAAGTTTGCGGCGAATCGAGGCATCATGATTAAAGCATCGGCAAAACTTATGTTAAAATGCAAATCACGAAACATTTTCATAAATAGCTCAAATTGATAATTGTTCCTTTCTTGTGCTTTCTCTTTGTTTCGTCTCGAAGGGTAGGGTAAAGGTGGTGTGGGTTGGTCATTAGGCAACGGCCTTGGAAACTCGGGTTCCACAATTGGTATTGGTGTAACCGTAGGTGTGGTTTGAGCGGTACTTCGTGGGATTGTAATGTGCTCCTTTTCGACCACCACCTCGGGTTCTTTCTCGATTTCCTTCTCCGTAGAAGTACTTGGTCGAGAGATTGGTTCTTTGAAAGTTTTACCACTTCGTGTAGTAACAACCTTCAATTCTCCCCTCGGGTTGTTAATGGTATCACTAGCCATTCGGTCCTCAAATTTTGATTGCCTAGCATCCGCTTTCAATAACTCTTGCTTAATCTCATGTTGTCCTAATTCCATCTTTTGTTGGTTTTGTTGAAGACGTTGGACATTTCCTTCCATTTTATTAGCATGAGTTTTAAGTTCATTAGCAAGTTCATTTTTAAGCTCGTTTTTCAACTCGGATCTTAAGCTAATCATCTCACGTTGCATATTATCAAATTTAGCATCATTTGCTTTTACATAATCTAAAAATTCTCCTTGCAAATTTTTCGTGTGAGCATTTTGAAAACCTTGTGTAGTATTTTGAAAATCACGGTTTTGGTTTTGATTAGAGATTTGTCCATTCCCACTTTGATAATTCCCTTTGTTGTAATTGCGTGTGTTGCCTTGGTAATTACCTTGGTTGTTGTTTCGATAATTATTAGCATTTTGATTTGGTGGAGCTTGATTTTGGCGGGAACCTTGGCCGTTTTGGTTGTAAGTTCCCGTTGCTACATAAGCACTCGAAGTGTTACCATCCGCGGTAATGCACTCGGATAAATCATGAGCTCCTCCACACGATAAACAACTCTTAGCAACCGCTTTAACCGAAGCGGAATTGGAAGCTTCTTGAGCCTTCCAATGGGACATTAGATTAGCAAATCTATCAAAAAACCGATTTTCCTCATTAGCTTCATCATGTAAGGCATTAATGCCACGAGACGATTGTGACGAAGATGACGAATCCATATTGGCAACACTCGGTGTGTTACGAGGGCTATAAACCTTAGATCGATTTTCAATGATTTGTAAAGCCTCATTTGTCGTCTTGCACAAAAAATTACCACCCGCGGCGGCATTCAAATAATCTCGTTCATGATCATTAAGCCCATTATAAAAGGTATTAATTTGATGCAATTCTGAAAAATCATGGTGAGGACATTCATGTAACATCTCTTTAAATCGTTCCCATGCCATTGAAAAACTTTCATTGTTACGTTGCACAAATCGTGAAATCTCATTTTTTAAGTGTGTTGTTTTCGATGGTGGAAAAAACTTGTTCACAAACTTAGAAACGAGATCGGCCCATGTCAAAATAGAATTTGGCGGTTCTTTCTCGAGCCAAATTTTAGCGGGTCCATCCAACGAATATGGAAACAACATCATCTTAATGGCGTCATGCGGAACATCTTTGAATTTGCTAGTGGCGGTGAGACGGTTGAAATTCCTAATATGGTAATGCGGGTTGTCTTTCTCATGACCTCGAAACTTGTTTGCTTGCAACATCGACATTAAACCCGTCTTAATCTCGAAATTCTCCGCAAGGATGGCGGGAATAACAATTGCCTCTCCAAAACCCTCGGTGGGTGCTTGTAGCAACTCCGTCATAGTACGATTAGCCATTACGACTTCTTGTTCTATAATAGGTTCAACAATTGGAGGTTCTTCAACAATCAACGATCCTTGATTTGCTTGCTTTTGAAGACGTTTACGAGCTCGTTTAGCTTGATTACGAGTGATCATAAACTTCACGAAGAATGGGAGGTGAGCAAAGAAGATTCTTTTTGGTTGTTTTGTGAATTTTCAATTTTTTTGTGTTTTTGATGATATTAAATTTTTTTTGGATTTTGGTGTATCTTCGTAGACAACAATCTACAAAATCTCTCCTCGAATCAAACTCTTGATTAAAGAAGCCTCAAAGGAATGAAAACGATCACGTGGAGTGAACGCCTTCGAATGACTTTAGAACTTTGGTGAAAACCAAATTGTTCACGAGGGTTTAATCACAAAGAAAACCAAGCAAATATAGTATACGTATTAATACTTTGGGCGGCAAAACCCTCGATTAGCCTTCAATGTCAAAATACTCACAAGCAAGCGGGGAAACGAGGCGGCGCGAAGCACTTAAGAGCCTTTTTCCTTAGGGTATATTTTATAATACTCGCCTTATACCTACCTTATAGTTCGTATCTTTCAAAATCGAGCTTCTCGAAAGTATTTATCTATTTTTGCCTTTTCTTTTTGTTTGAGATTCGAATACAATAATTAGGAGATCAAATCCCAATTAAGGTTGTGTTTTCACACTTTTGGAGATATTGTATTTTTATTGTGATACTTAATACAATATATTAATAATATTCACAAAGAAAAACCAAGAAAACCGGTAATACGTGTTAAGGGAGTTCCACTTAACACAAATACTATTTATGGATAATATCAAAAACAAAATTTTCCAAATTAAGACACGACACACCTCCCCGGCAGCGGCGCCAAAATGATTGTAGGAAAATTTAGATAACTTGTTTTAGGAAAAACAAGCAACTAAATATGAGCGGTAAGTATCGACGAGTGATTTAGGAAAACCACAAGTAATGACCCACAATCAAATAAAATGAGAGAAAAAATTCGTTTCCCAAGGAGGTATGGTGTTGTGAATTAACTTGTATTTCTTTGAGATTAATATTAAGAAGAATGGGGATGAGAAGATGAGAAGACGGTTACGTTAAAATTAAATTACGACGAAAACGTAAAGCCGTAGAAAAACCACAAAAATTAAAAATTATTAAAACCAAAAACAAAATATCAAAAAGGCTAAAAACAAGTCTTAAATAATATAAATAAAGATAAAAATCCAACAAAGATATTTTAAAACCTTTTATTAATTAAATAATTAATTTTAAATGCTAATTAAAGCCCTAAAATTAAATTTAACTAATTCAAATGTCTAAAATATGATTTTATTGAATAATCACTTAACTTATATTATTAGAAGACTAAAAAGTAATTTTATAAAAATTAAAACCTATTAAAACTATTTTTAAAACTCTAAAAATGATTAAAAAAGATTAAAACCTAATTAAACTTAAAATAATTATAAAAATAAATCTAAAAGCTTAAAAATTATTCTAAAAATGGAAATGATCCTAATTAATGCTAAAGAATCTAGGAAAAATGAAAAAGAAGGAAAAAGAAAATTTTGAAAATTAAATAATAAAATAATATTAAAATATTGCTAAAAATAAAAAGTTTCTAAAATTTAAAATAAAAAATTTCTAAAAATCATAAATAATATAACTAAGAGAAAAACACTAATTATAGCTCCTAAACCTTTTTTAATAATTTTATAAAAATCTTTAAAGTTTATAAAAAACCTTAAAATATTATAAAATTAAAAATAAATGTTTTTAAACCAAAACAAGATGTAAACCTCAAATATATTAAATAAAACCTAAAAACTATTTTTCCTGAAAATTAAAAGTCTTTTTGGTATTTTTTTATGATTTATTAAAATTCGTCTAATAAATAAATTCTAATAAATAAACTATTAATGGGAAAATTATAAAAAGTAGCTAGAAAAATCAATAAACTCAATAAGACTCTAGGAAAAATGGAAATAAGCAAAAATGAATAGTAAATAAGCTGGAAAATGCAAAAATAAGTCACGGCTTATTAAATAAGCTAGAAACCAAAATAACCTTAAGTAATAAACCTTTCACGTTTATACTCAAGATGAATGCTAGCACACTGGTAAGAACCTTGAGCCCTCCAACGAGAGGTCAGAGGTTCGAAGCCAGGCTAGTGGACTTTTTTGTTATATATTTTTTTTTTAATTTTTTTTTCTTTTTCAATCCAACAACTGACCTTAACTAGCTTATAATCCAAATCAAACTTCCTTTTAAACACAAGATTAAACTAGTTGAGATTAGAAAAACGTGGCCAGTTCAATGAAGAACTCTTAGCAGATTGCTTATGTGTTTTGTGCTTTCACAAGTTACAAAGGGAACAAGAGGAGCTTGTCCCTAAGCTTATTTGGTGGTATTATTGGGACAAAATGGCACTCTTGTGCTCCTTTGAGCATAAGAAGTCAATACACACAATGAACAAGCAAATAACACACCAATTCAAGCAAAACAAGCATTCAAAACCAAAGTGAAGTTGCTGTGATGTATCAGCAGGTCTGGGAGCTTTATATGCTTATCAAATGCACTCTAGTTAACTATGAAGCCTGAGATTAAGCACACACACACTCCAACTAACACTTAATAAACCTACAATCCTGAATTACTCTAACTTTAACAAGTACTCAAAAATTTAGCATCAAAATCCTATGAAATACAAGCAGATAAGTCTATTGCAAATTTTTCTACTCTATTTCTTTTAAACCTTCACAAATTGTTTCCAAATCTGTTCCAAACTTACTGATAACTCACAAGTAACCTTTCTTAATCTTTATCAGTCCTTTTAACACATTTTAAGATCAAAATCTAAGCACTTTGCCCTGCTAATCCGTATTGCCAAACACCCTGTTAACTTTTGAAATCCAAAATTTAACACTCAAAACCTATTCAAAACTTATTAAAACTGAATGAATTAGCATCTATCATGCATATGAACACATATAGAGCACAAATTATGCACTTAAACACAAAATATCATCAAATCACATAAGATCACATACAAACACTTTTTCTGAGTTTTCAAAAGGGAAAACAAGAAGAATACCTTAGGGCTTTAACATCCAAAGCCCTAGAGGGTGCATAACCCTCCTCCTTCCAACCCGGGTTGGAGCTGAACAAGAATCAACAAACCTCCAATCCTGTTATGAACAAATCAAAAGAAAACTCACAATAGTCCAATATATTATGTTATACTGTTTTATTTTTCTTCTTTTCTTAAATACTTTCCAAACCACTCAAACTTTCAAAACACGTTTTAATAAGCTAATCTCTCTAACAAATGACACTCCTTAACATTCAAACACCCTAGAACAGATTATACCAAATACTTCCAAATTTCTCAAACCTTGAAATATTTTGAAACCTCAAAAACTTTTAACCAAATCAAATAATGGAACTCAGTTTCCCTTCTCAAATAGACACCAACTTTAAGTAAATAAAAAAGGAATTATATTGTATAAAAACAAAAACACAACTTTTTATTTCAAATAAAAGGAATTACAAAATTTAGAAAGGAAACTGGAACAAGGGCTTCACACAGGTTGTGAGCTCCTTATATAGCACCTATAGAACATACTAGAACAGAAATATGTAAACCCTAATCATAAGAAAATCCCAAATGTGCCCTTGAACGGTTTTGAGTGCATTTTGTCCTTTCTTGATCTTGGTCGTTCATATTTGCTTTGAGAGTAAGCCATTCATCTTGGACGTTGATTTAAGCCACGTCACATAACTTGGGGACAAAGGAATGAGGTGATTGGTGGATTGGAGAATTGGGGGTTTGGACCACGTTAGTGGGATTGGGGTTTTTAGGAGTGGGAAGGATTTTAGAGCGTGTGAATTAAACGTGGGAGGGTTTAATTGGTTTTTACCCAAGAAAAAGTGAAGGTGAAACCTGGGCTGTAAAAGATGTACAGTAAACATCTTTGATCCGTTTTTTGGGGGAATAAACATGTTAGGCGCTTTTTTTTTTTTTGAATGTTTCAGTTAGCACTTTTAGTCCCTTTCTTTTCAGATTTTTGGCATTAAAGGTTTTTATGCCCTAAAACCCGTTTTACTTTGTAAATAACTTTCCCCACTTGACATTTTTGGCACAAGACTTTGTAAAAGGCTTATCAAGGGTTGTTTTTGACCTTTTGTGATAATTCAAGGGCTGTTTTTGGACAATCTTGATCTTCAAAGGTCTTCAATGAGTCTTCCACTTTATGAGGGACCAATATTGGCAATTTGATTTTATTGAGGGACTAATCTTGCCATTTCTTCAAAGTTGAAGGACCTTTTTGCAATTTTGACAAACTTAAGGGACCAAACTTGTAATTATTAATATACAAGGGTTTTAAGTGTCATTTCTTCAATAAATGATGATCAATCTTGTTTTGTCTTCAAGTCTTCAAGGGTATTTGATGAAAATTCCATGATTAGGGCCCGGTTCTTTGTACGGCTTCGTTTCTCGTGTCCGTTTTTCCTTGTATCTTGTGATCTTTTGTCTTTTTCACGATATCCATACCTAAAACACACAAGTAAACAAACACAAGCATATATATGGTATTTTATGACATTTTTATGCATTTAAAGCCCGAAAAGAACGATGAGATCATGTATAAATGCCATCTCATCAGTGGGCAAGAGGTTATGTGAATATAAAATGTAGATCTTGAAGTGCCAAATGGGTATCGAAGTTATGTTACAATTTTTAACCTTGGAAAAATGAATTCATGATCTGACAAATCATGGGATATAAGCCCCCCGTTGTATGGGACCATTGAGATGATGTAAAAGTTGGGATTGAAAGGCGTATAAGCTGGATCTACCCTAGGACTTCAAGAACTGCGTGAATTATGTTTCGTAAATCGAACTTGATGGAATATCTATCAAGTGAAAATCTGATTGTTCTTAGTAAAGTTTAGATCGGCGAAAAGTTGCATTCATCAAAAACCCGTGAACATCATGGATAGAGAAAGTAAGTCAACATTAAGCCTGATCTTATTCCCGTAGTTATGTTTGATGAAACTCGCGTATTATAATGGATTACACTTGTGAGAAAAGACCGAATGTGGAGGAAATACCCACATGGCTTTAACTCTATAAGAAGCGAGTAGTAAGGTAAGATGATCTTTGAGGACAAAGATCCTGTTTAGGGGTAAATGCTATGACAATCCGTCAATTTATGGTTGATATTTTATTCTCGAATATTATTTAAAAACATTATTTTAATGTTACAATATGAACTCACTTATTTTTGGGAAGAAATTTGGATTTACGTCTTGCAGTAGCATCGACTACGTCTAAACCGGAGGATTCAACGTTACGTGCTTACGTTTACATACACCGTCATTGGTGCCAGTCCGACATTTCAAAAAATAAATTTGTCTGTGAATATTATTTTGGAGTTTTAAATTTGTGTTAGTTCATAAACTCACAAATTTACGAGAAGAGATTAGGACTTACGATTTTATTTTAACGTCCTTTACGACTAAACCGGAAACCTTAGGATTACGTATTTACGTTTTCGAACTCCGTTTTTGATGAGACAATTTTTATTGGATTCGTTTTGTGACGTAGATTCATAAGTTATAAAAACGTTTTTCGTAAAACGACCCGAGGGCACGCAAATCGAGAAAACTAGAATCGAGGAATACCCGTAAATTAATAGGGATGGGACAAGTTTACACTTGCCCATCCCTATACAAATGGGCGGCAATATTAAGCTAACCACATCAATGATGTGTCAAGATGTAAACTATAAGCCTACACTTGTCCTTTGCTTACAATGTAAGCTAAGGCTTACACCAAAACCATTAGCTAAACACACATACCATCATTCCACCATGCAAATCAACTCACAATTTCCTCTCTACTCTCTCAACTTGTCGTCCCATATTCACCTTCAAACACCCATTTTATACAAATTTTAACCACAAACATATGTTATAATTAACATATGTTAATCTCCATTCAAAAAGATGAAGATTGGTGTAAGTTTTAACATCCAAGGAGGAGTTTCCATGGAGTATTAGGGCTGATTTTCCACAAGGATTTTATGAAGATTGGTGGTCATGAAGAAGGTCTTGGTGCATCACAAGTTTCTCCATCAAAATCCATGTTTTGATCAACCTACATCATCATGGTGGTATAAAGATTGTCCTCCTTATCTTCTTATTATTTTGATTATGTAAACATGTATTTTATTTCCTATTGTATATGTATATGATGATTATATGATGATAAAAATGTTATGTGGGGATTTGGTGTTGATAAACATGATAAAAAGGTGAAAACTATAAGAAACAAGGTTAAAATCTTGCTTAATTTACATGGCTGTATAAAACAGTAAGGAAACATGTTATGAACTGATAAAATGATGAAGTAGAATTGATATACAGTAAGCTATGAGTCTTGTACACATGTGAGAGTTGGCCATGCAATGGAATCATTGTAATGAGTGAGATATGATAAAAACAAGTTTAAGATACAAATCTGAGTTCACTGTTTTGGACGATTTTTAGAAAATACTTAGAAGATGATTCAACAGTAGCTATAGCAGAGTTAAATGTAGCACATATCATGTAGTTTATGTGATAAAAATTTGAGCTTCTATCTCCATATAGAACTCTAGATATGGCAGTTTTGGTGAAAGTGAAGATAAAAATCAGATTTTGGAAATTAAAGAATAATACTATTATATAAGCACTCAAAATTTAATAGTATAAAATGTAAAATAAAAACCCACTAACTTATGTATTTTATTTATCTAAATATATAAAAGGTTAAATAAGTGTACATTTTATAAAAATGGTAACTTGTTAAGTTTTATAAGTTATAAAACTATAAACATGATTTTTACGACTTTTTTGGCTAATACCGTAAAATTTACGTTTTTGATAAATAAAACTTAGATGGTTGGACCCGTCTAATGTAAACTTTATAAAACTTATATACTGATATATAGACATGTATAACAAGTAAAAACCGATAAAACCCGAACTATAGGACATACGGACGTTAACGGACTAAATTAACGTTATTGGACTAATAATACAACAAAAATGGACTAAAACACTTATAAACTTATCATTGGTCTTAACCCATTTAGGCCCAACTTGTAAAGTGTAGACACTGATAATATAAGTATAAAATGGATTAAAACAAGTTAAATAACTTATAATAAGCCTATTGGACTTAAAACGTGTAAATGGGTAAAACTAGTAAACTAGTATAAAAGTTATCGACATATAACACTAAAATGAGTAAACGAGAATATGTAAACCCACTTGATCATCATATATATATAATCATCATATGTATACATAATTGTTATTTTTATAAAGTCATTGGACATGAGTCTAAGACGAGTATTATTTGTCTAGGTTTCCGTGATTGAAGCACGTACCGTACATCCAAATCGCCGATAATCGCCTTCCCACATCAACGTGAGTTCATAGCCTCGCACTCTTTTACATGTTTTTATAAATGTTTTATAAACCCGCGAGGGAGATAACATGTTATTTTTTATAAAATAGGACACCATTTGTCTCGATTGTTTGTTTATTGATTTTGGACCCGAATGATTGAATGACCCGATTGTATGTGTTGGGAATTAATTTGATGAGACAAAACAAGAATAATGAAACAAGAAGGACTTATATGCAAATATCAAGCTTTACAAGAATATGGAGCCCTTTCATACAACAAGGAGGACTTATTAGCAAAAGATGGAGGGACTTCTAATGTAATTAAAGTTTTCTTGTAAGAAAAGTCTTGTATTCTATTATATAAAGAATACACAGGCGTAGGTTTTCATTATCCCATCATTCACAATGTAGTCTTAAAGTTGAGTCGTGTGTTCTAGACGTGTGTGTTCTTGTAAAAACGTCTAGGTTTGTTACTTGTAATCGTTTGAAGTTTAATACAAGTAAACGTTGGAAAAGAAACACCTTGTTCGTAATCAATGTTCTAATTCCGCTATGTTTATCATATGAACGTTGATTATCCTAGTAAGCTTAATCGATCCGTGATTTATAGTTTCCACAATTGGTATCAGAGCGGGTGGCTCTCGATGCTAGGATCAACAAGGTGTTGAGTCGAAGAACGAAGAAAACGCATAAAATCCGTCTATGATTTTATGTTCGGATCTCACTGCGCAGCCGTTTTCAAACAGCGATAAATCCTTCGTTAACCGTTGGATCTTGCTGAAATTTGGTCTGGAGGTTCTCAGTAAAGGTGTCTTGAATCTCACCGGAGCGATCTTCGATCTGAGCATTAAAGAAAAAGTTATACGTCGTCGAATGTTGCTGCAGAGAAAGGTTAAAATTTTCTGTTTTTGTTCTTTTTATTGAACAAGATTTAGGGTTTCTTCCCCAACCCTAGATCGATCTTAAAACAAAAAAGGAGTTCAGGATATCGTGGCAGTTGTGATGTTATTAAAGAGGATTTTTGTTTTAGGGTTTTTATGAAACCCTAGATCGATTAGTTGTTCTTGCTGTGTTTGATCAGGAAGTAACAACAGATGTACAGTGATACAGACATGAGAGAATCGATTGTGTATACACAGTGGTTCACGTACATTCAAGGCATGGGACAGTCTATATGTAGCTGCTGTTGTATAGCTATTGTGCTATAAATTTAATAATCATATGTTTGATTTGCCAAATATATGATTGTGACATGCTGGTCCAAGAAAAGGATTTATATTGCTCATTGTCCACAAAAAGTGACGTAAGGTCTGGTGAGATGGAGACGTTTTTGTACAAAAGAAAAAGGGGCGTATGAGTACAAAACAACTTTATGTCTACTTGCTGCCAAGATACACATGGATACAACAAGAAAGTGGTCACATGGTTCTGAATATTTGACTTGTGCACGTGATGTTTGACTTTAAGACAACAGAAAGCAAGAGTGGTCCAATTGAGGTTTGATGATGGTGTGTTCACACGGATAGGGACGTTTGAGCATAGGAGTGGACCAAAGAATTTTATTCGTGTGGTCAAAGAATTATTCTATTACAGTTCACATGGGATTGTAACGTTACAGTTTATGGATTTTGACTAAAAAGAAGTGGTCGTGTGATCTATTGAAAAGGAAAAGTGGTACACTAGATTTATTTAGCCACAGATGGTGTCAGTGGCTGAGTCGAGCCGCTGACAAGAATAAAACACACGCTGTTAAGGAAGACGCTGACACGTGAAAGCTAGACGCTGACACGTGTTGTCCGATATATGGTTTTTAAGCGCTGACAAGTATCGTTCGATATCGGACAATACATACAGAAGATATATTGGATGACTCAGGATCTCGGACAGAACTGTCTGTTTAAAAATTTTATGGCTCGTTTTTGAAGATTGTGTTTGGTACAATAAAGTTATATTTGATTATGTGACAAGGCTAACCTTGCGGTTACGTACCGACTTGGATTAGAAGCAGAACGCCGACAGAGGCAGCAGTTGCATAAAAGAAGAGGATGATATTGTATTTAGATGATTTTCATTGCAAATTGGAGGTTTCGATGAAGATGATTGATTATTGCTTCTTTGGTGTTGGAGTTGTTTTTCCCAGGTTTGTATTTTATCATATCTTAAAGTCGTGGTGTTCCCTGTCACACTCACACTTTAAAGATAACTTGTTCGTGCTTAAACGATTGGTGACGAAGACTTGTCAAATCTAGCAAATTGCCAGCTTGCTATCACTTGAAGGAGTTACATTATCGTGCTCAGTGTCTCACAAAGGATGAGGATTTTGACAAAGAGATCGAGGTCTGCTTATATTTACTTTCATCATATAAGTTCGACGTCACATGGATAGTGCAAGATATAAGGTACAAGCTTTAGATATTCCACTTCTTCAACAAATAGGTTATATTCGTTTTTCTTCATTCGTAATCTACAATTAGAGGCTACATGGTTCGTGATTCATTTACATGCACCACTCAAGGGGAAGAGTTTATTAGTTGTTTATCTTTAGAAGACCCCTATTGGATGAGACAAAAAGGGGAAGAAGATTCAAAGATCAAGGTATACAACTTATTTTTATGTGGTGATATGTTTTACAAGAAATCTTACTTTAAGGGGAAGCTTGTTTCATTCGTGAAAGATCAAGATTTGAAGATTGGTTTTGTCATCATCAAATAGGGGAAGATTGTTGGGAATTAATTTGATGAGACAAAACAAGAATAATGAAACAAGAAGGACTTATATGCAAATATCAAGCTTTACAAGAATATGGAGCCCTTTCATACAACAAGGAGGACTTATTAGCAAAAGATGGAGGGACTTCTAATGTAATTAAAGTTTTCTTGTAAGAAAAGTCTTGTATTCTATTATATAAAGAATACACAGGCGTAGGTTTTCATTATCCCATCATTCACAATGTAGTCTTAAAGTTGAGTCGTGTGTTCTAGACGTGTGTGTTCTTGTAAACACGTCTAGGTTTGTTACTTGTAATCGTTTGAAGTTTAATACAAGTAAACGTTGGAAAAGAAACACCTTGTTCGTAATCAATGTTCTAATTCCGCTATGTTTATCATATGAACGTTGATTATCCTAGTAAGCTTAATCGATCCGTGATTTATGGTTTCCACAGTATGACCCTATAAATGATTAAAGGACCCGATAGATGAAATTAAATGGATTATTAAAGTTAGGTTATGTCACTAAAAGTCCCATTAGCATGAATTGTGAACTACCGGGATTTGGTAGACGCTTGTGCATTTAATAGTACTATTTGGGGACGATCACCCCAGTTCGCGCCTTGACGGTTGATCCCCGTCGTGCCACATTGATTGGTAAGCGAATTTATGTATGAGAAGATTTCCATAGCGTGACCTTTGTGACGACACGCTACTTTAGATGGGCAAATTGAGTATCGGGTTAGCTACCCGTTGTTGGTTTAGTAAGGTAACAATGTCATGCGGCTTATAATAATCCAAATTACCGAAATACTAATAGACGCTCCGAATTACGATGTATTACCTGACTAGCAATACAGGGTCATACTATTGATATTATGTTCGTGTTTTGGTTTTCATAACCATATTCATATAACGGTTTTTATTCTCATACAACGTTATAAGACGTATTGTCTGATATTTTTGCGACATTGGCTCGTATAATGATTTTTAAGGCAAATGCCTATATAATGATCTTCAATAAGGATTTGTATAAAACAAATTTGGCTATTTTATGGCCTATTAAAATGATTTGTACAAAAATGATTTTCAGTAATAATTTATTACTGATATTATATTGATGGATTATATTAAACTCTATGAATTCACTCGGCGTTATCGCTGACCTTTTCTTTTAACATGTTTTATCTCAGGTACTTGAAGGTAATTCTCGGGAAGACGACAAGAATTCATGGCCCGCACTTAACCAATATTTTCCATTCAAATATTTTGTAAAACTTTGTATGAAATAATATGACTTGGGACCGATGTAACTTTGATGTTTATGAATGGAAATGATTTATTATTAAACGACGCGATTTTTATGCGTTGTCTATGATGTGAGTAATGTGCTATCCCGTAACACCAAGGAGTCTTCCGCTGTATTGAGTTGTATAAATTTGGGAGTGTTACAACACGTACTTCGAGTACGTTGTAAGGAGTTTTCTTTCTTACAAAACGTATCCTCCGGCTTTGCCTTTATCATTTTCCACCAAAAGTGAGGATACGATCTTGGATCCCGGTATAAAGGCTTTGCCTTTATTCACGGTTGCTTTTTGGGCATTGATTACATGTAGAAAAATGATTTATCCTCCTACTTCATGTGCCTACATATCCTCCTACTTATATGATTTTGACAAATGGAATGATCAATAGATGAAATTAAGAAAGAGAATGAGTGGATTACACATGTTATAATTTGATGTAGGTAGGAGGATAAGTAGTAGGATATAGTAGGAAGATTTAGCATTGCTCTTACATGTAAGTCCCACAAAAAATGACCATACCAAGATTATCCCTAAATGATCACATTTATGGGGATTCGAGTCGAGCTTTTAACTGGGTTAACAAAAACAAGGTGCCTCGTGGGGGATTTTCATGCTTATCCTTGTAAATATTATCGCTTTCTTAGTTTAACGTAACGAGGGAACTTGTGCTCTTCCAACCTTTGTTTCGTGGTTGTTTGTGATTGTGATTTATTAGGTTCATGGTCTTCATTGAAGCCTCTCGTGTTCGTTTTACGGATCACTCGAGCTTCGATCGTTGCCTTTGGAGATTCCGATATCCGATGATATCCTTTTATGTTCTAACATTTATCTTATTAGCATAATTCATAAACGGCTTTTAGGTTATTCGTTTTACCCTTTCCATGCTCGAGATTAAGCATTCGACTTCGTCTCTAGTATGGGGGTGTTTACACCCCTAGACTCGAAACATTAAGGACAATGTTTAGTTTTAGTATGGGGGTGAGTAGATACTCCACCTTGCTTACGTCACCACGCAATCCAATATTCATCTTTTTGTTATCTTTTTGTTGGAAAATAAGGCTAAAAAGGCCAAATTTTAAAAATTTTCGTATTTTCATAAGTGTTTAAGACACGAATGTAGGTTTTCCGATGGTGAGAATAAGAGTAATTTTTGACTCGACCGTGCGTGTTGAGCACTTGGCTACGATTCCTTAACTTTTTAGGCTAAGTCTCTTAAATGAGGACGAGAAATGATAGAGTTATTTATAAGTCTCCTAATCGTCACGATCTCATGTGTAGTAATTATTAGCTTATTCTCCCCACACTTTTGATAATAAATTGTTAATAAATATTGATTTAGCGTTTTAGTCACTATTGTTGGTTTCTAATTTGTTTTAGTAGCTTCCATGTAATTATATTAGGAAAACATTAAGGTATCGCCAGCGTCACAGTTTTGAAGTATTGGCACCCGAATAATCGAAAGCTTCACCTAATAATAAGATTTCAAGTGCTCACCTAAATTAAGCAAAAATTTGAAGCTCACAAGGCCGAAAAATCTATGCCCAAATTAAAAGTGAATCAAGCCTTAATCTTTGAAGCTTTAAAGATCCAAAATTCGCTTTAGCGTGAGGATATACGTCTTTGGCTAATAAAACCATCGATGAGGCGGATAATAAAAGGCAAGGCAAGACCGAAGTCATAATAAAAGCTCCATGGCGGAGTTGAATAAAAGATGGAGGTAAACCTATGATAATAAGGCCCTTCCGTTAGGGAGCATATAAAAGTCTTTGTAATAAGTCTCATACTGAAAACCGTTATAAAATCGTGTTTATCGATCCTTCTTTTTGACTTAAGTTTTTGACATCGTTGTCTATTAGGATGAATTATTAATTTAATGATTTTGGTTACACCATTAAAACTCTATTTTTAGACTTAATCTCTATTCACACATAAGTCAATGATGTATCCTCGTGATCATTAAGACAAAAATAAAATACAAGAGATACCAAGTAGTAATAAGGGAGTTTAGGTTCGTAATTAACACTCATGAGATATGATCGTGTTGCTAACTTATAATAACAATGATCTCGTTACACGCTTAGCATAGAATTGGGTGAAAATCGAGGACGACGAAATTATTTCTAATGAAGCATTCACATGTTCTTATTTTATGATAGTAAAAGTCACTTAATTGTGATGAAAACAATACATTATGTCTAAAACACATGTAGTAGTTTATTTAAGTTTATGTCTTCAATAAATGTCATCATAAAATGAATTTTGGAAGTGCTACGATACTTAATTCTAGCATTGCGTGGGGACACCGCAATGGTTTAGTATGGGGGAGTGATGAGACTGCAATTATACATAGTCTCATCGTCCAAATCGGGCTTAAAACGCTTAAAATATCATCAAAATACCCAAATATATGCTTGTGTTTGTTCATTGTGTATTTTAGGTACGGATATCGTGAATTCACCAAAAGATCACAAGAATGAAGGAAAAACGAACACGAGAAACGAAGCCGCACAAAGAACCGGACCCGAATATTGATTTTCCTTTGAAGTCCTTGAAGTTTGAAGAATTGGCAACTTTGGTCCCTCATTTTTGAAGACTTGGCAAGAAAGGCCCTTAGAGAATTCACTTGTACAAGAAAGGTCCCCCATATTTGAAGACAATACAAGATTAGCCCATGAAGAATGCCCATTGTACATTTTGGTCCTTGGTAAAAGTTTATTCATAACTTAGGCCAAAATTGACAAATTGGTCAAAGATATACCAAAAGAAAATGGAACTTGAAGCTGATAAACTTTATTAGGCATCATCTATTAACTATAGGGGGCAAAGCTGTGTGAAACAAACTTCAAACCCGGTCAAACCTATACTTAATCCAGTCAACACCACCCCTAAGCCCATCTCAATAGCACACTTACCCGAATAGCACATCCAAACACCCATATCCCATGACCAGGTTATTACCAAGTCAAATTTGGTCAAACCCCCATATTAATCGCGCCTAACATGTTTTAAATAAACAAACAGATTAAATCATACTGTTTTTCCATCCTCAACCCCTACAAACCCTAATCCCCACAAACCTTTAACCAAAGGGTAATCTAAAATTACCCTTACCATTTTACCATTCACCCTTCACCAAACACATTGGCCCACCCAGAAAACGACATCACCCACTTTTGTCCCCACTCCAGCTATCACACATCACGGGATTCATTTTTTTCATCAATGGGAAGACTTGATCTACGACCAAGAAGTCTTGCGTGGTCCCCACAACATTTTGGAAGGTTGGGATTAACTCATAGACAGCTGGTGCTCACATGATAGCCAAAGACCTTCAAGAAGACCAACTCAAAAAGAGCATATTCTAAAATTATCCATGGGTATTTTAGGAATCACAAAGCTAGGGTTTTGATAGTCTAGAGTATTCTATCTTATTGTATATAAAGGTTCGGGTTGTGAACCTTTAAGTTTTTGTTCCAACTTTTTGTATTATTTTTAAATTAATGAATATTTAGAGTTTTGATTTTTAAAATCTGCAAAAGGTTGAGTTCACCTTTGCTTATTTCTTAGTGTAATCGTCTTATTTTTTTGCAAATAGTGTAATGGATTTCATCAAAATGGATTGGTTCAAAGTTCGTGTCTAAATCAGTTTGGAACCCACTGTGGCTTAAGCCATTCTTAAGCTCATGTGACAAGTGTAGCTTATGAATTGGTTTTGTTAAAGTGTTTGTCTTTGCCTTGTTTAATTTCTTTACAAAAATTTCTTATTTTCCAAAATTCCCTTTTTTCTCAACTTATAAGCTAGCTTATTAAAGCTTATCTGACACATAAGCTTTAATAAGCTACTCATCAGTTTGTTATCATCTTTTTTTTGTTGTTGCTTCATTATTTTAGGTTAGAAGGTTGAAGGTATATCCACACAAAATTTCTTGGTCATTGGGTTGTGATTGGTGTAGTCTACCCAAGTGATGCAGTGTTGCACATAACAGCCTTTCACACACTCTTTCCACCATTTTAAGCTAACTGGAGATGGCTTCCAGCCATGGTGGGGCCCGGATGTGGGTCCCACAAGGTAAATTCTGGGCTTGAACCCTCTAGGTCTTGTATAGAATGAGTGGTATGTGGTTTGTGAGTATGCTGATTATGAATGCATAGGTTATGTTAGTGTGCCATAATTTAATGATTGTACACATTTTTTTGAGTATCTAGTTTAAGTTTGGTTGAAGTTTTCAAACTTTTTCTTTGTTTTTTCTCAAATCAGTTAGGTTAAGGGGTGTTTGGTTTTGCATGATAGGACAAGTGGTTGACACCCACTTGACTTAAAATCTGCCCTAACACACTTTAAAGAGATAGTGTAGGATTTATTGATAGTTTGTTTGTAGTTTGATAAGATAAAATAGGACTTGTATTTTAATTTGGTAAGAATCAGTTAACTGCCAAACCTAGGTTGTTCTAGTAATTTTAGACCACCAGATCTTGTAATTGGTTAAAGTAATATGGTAATCTAGGGTTGTTGATAGCTAACTTTTGATTTAGTGAAGACTTGAGTGAGTTTTGGCCAACCAAAACAGACCAGCAAGTCTCCCAAGCCTTGCCCTATATTTCAATAACTGTATTTGAGGCTTGTGAGTTTGATTTTTGGCTTGAGAGTGTTGTTTTTATAATTTATCTGACTCCCCACAACCCAACTGGTGGTGGGGGTGCCAATCATTGCCCAACAAACCAAGAAATCAGCAAGATACAAGTCAATACATCACCAGACAGTCAGTGGGAACTCAATTCCTACTGTTAGTGTTAACAGTTACCCCTGCTTAGCTAAAAAACAAAATCCACCACTTGTCACTTTCAGAATCTTGAAATTTTGTCTTTAGTGGTGAATTTTAGGACTTATTTAGTAATTTTAGTTTTGTAATTTTTCTTATTTATTTTATGATTTTTCTATTAAGTTTATTTTTCTGTCACTGTTCATCTATTATTTTTTAGATTAAATTGCATATTAAATTACTTTTTAATTGACTGTTTTTGTCTTTTAGTGTAAGAAATTAATATTTTTCAGTTCTAAAAATTTTGTTAGATTGAGAAAAATATTTTAAGACTTTTAGTTAAAAAAGATTATATTTAATTGTTTTTTAATTAATTTTTAGATTATATTTAAGTTTAATTAGGGTTTTATTATTTCTGTTTTGTCTTTTAGTGAAAAAATTTACTTTTTTCAAACTTTTTCATTTTTCTACTGTTCATTTGTACAAATTAGGATTTTTAAAATTGTCAAATTATTTTTAGCATTATTTTAATATTTTTAATCATTATTTTAGTTTAAAAATAGTTTTTATTGTTTTAAAAATAGAAAAATAGTTTTGAAAATTTAGGAAAAATACTTTTTAGTCTTTAGATAATATAAGTGAGTTATTTGTTCAATAAAATAATATTTTGGGCTTTTTCTTAATTATATTTAATTTTAGGGCTTTAATTAGCATTAAGATTTGAATATTTAATTAATAAAAGGTTTTAAAATTTATTTACTGGATTTTTATTCTTATTTATATTATTTTAGACTTAGTTTTAAAATTTAATTAATTTTTAGGTTTTATTTTTAATTTTGTCATGTTTTACGTATTTACGTTAGCGTTTTACGTTAAATCGTCGTAGTGTAATCGTAATCGTAGCTCGTCTTTAATTTTTCCATTCTCAACCCAAAAACGTCACTAATCCAAACTTTGATTTTATATAATTGGCACACTTAATCCACACACCTCCTTCGAGAACGAACCTGCACTTATTCAGTTTTACGTTTTTCCTAAAGCGTAAGACTTAATACTTTCCGCTCATACGCGTTTTTCCTAAAACGTGTACGAAAAACCTACATCAATACCAAACTTGAAAGTTTCAATGTTTATATGCTTATTCATCGACCAACCTTCTCTATCTATTTTGGTAGACCTTCGAAACGTCTCCGGACGTGGATAATGATTTATGACTGGACGTGAACGATAATTTCGTGTATTTGTCATGATGTGTGTTAGACTCTATCGTCTTGAAATTCATTCGTGTGAACCATGTGTTGATTTCGCCCTCTCATTGCTAATGTTGTTCATTTTACTGGAATTATTCTCAAGTGACTTCTTAAGAATTTTCTTTTATTTGAAAATTTATTGTGTGGCTTTTCTCTTTCGATCGTGTATCGACCACCGAGAACTTAATAAGCTGTTGTTGGTGACATCAACCACGCTCGTGAAGTAATTATTTGCTAAATCACTTGTTTCTTATTGTCCTTATCATCGATGCATCTATTCTATCATGTTCGTAAAGAGTTTGTACGTATTTCGTTTTATTCCTTCTTGTCATTACTTGCATACTAATGGTTAACTGCTATTTGCTATCTTTTCACATTCTGAAAACTCGGGTATGTCCCATGTTTACCATTTGATGCATTAAACGTCTTTATGGATTTATATAAATTATTCTTAATTGTTAAGAACATTTTACACACTTTACCAAGTGTTTAAATTACCAAAATATCTGTTTCAAGTTAAATGCCGGATCTATGCATCATCTTTGGTAAATTTATAACTAGTGTTTAAAAGGACGTCATACATTATCTTTTAAACTGTTTGATTATATCGTAGTTTACTTTCAAGTTAATGACATTACCTATGTAATTTATATTTCTATCAATGCTCCTAAATTATTTGGAAACTTAATTTTCTCTGATCATAACAGTAATTTCTTGCAGGTCATCCAAAAGCTCTTAAGCCGATCAAAATAATTATTTTGAATTATTTTACTTGTACATTGAAATTTTTATCAAGAAAAAGATTTAGCGGCGGTTTACTCACTAAATATATAGTTTTGATTTCAAATCACCAAACACTTTGATAAGAAACTGTATCTATATTGACACCATTTTGAAAGTGTCGTAACATTTTAAAGCCGCAAACAAACAAACCTTGTATTTTTTATAATCAAGAAGATACTTAACCTGAGCTTGAAAGTAATATCAAATCCTAGACAGATAATTATGACAACTCTTATTTTAAATGTCTATATGTAATTCATATTTCCCCTCTATTTCTCTGGTAAGTAGATTGTCGTGTTTACAGTCGCGCGATTTGCGATTCCTTATCAATTATCAATCTTAACACGTTTTAGCGCACCTTGTCTGTTTAAGGAATTCTCGTGTTCATTCTATCTCTTTATTTTTTTTCGTACTAAATGGTTATTATTATATTCCGAGTTTGAAATAATTTGCAAAGGAGTTAACAAGCTGAAAGCGTAGTTGGATTCCAATTGTTAAGGTTCGTCGTGGTGCAGAAATTACCTAGGAAGCAATGAATCAGTTCTAAACTATGTATCTCCACTTGTTCGCATCTTCTTCCATCTCTAGTTGAACTCTGAGGGACCCGAGTTCCTTTAAGGGGGTCGACTGTGAGAACTCATATTTTCCTAGTATTATTTTATTCTTTTTATTCATGCTTCTTGAATTTTCCAACATGTTACATTTTCTTGTATTCTTCATACGTAAATCCTAAGATCTTGATAATTTTAGTGAATTATATTTTAAGTATTTTACTGATTTTTGATAATACTTTATTCGGAATTATAAAATTTCTTATTTTATTTTTCCACATTTATTTAAATCAAAATCTTTGATTTAAAATCACCCGCGCATTTTACAAAAGTATACTCAAATCAACGAGTAACGAGAACTACTAGTGATCGCGATACCGATGGATACCCGAAATTTTATGTCTTATTATCGATTTTTTTCGATACTTGATTATTTGACGTTTTCGTTTTAATTACGTTTTAAGTCGAATTGAATCCATATTATTATATTTTGTGTGCGTTTTAACTTTTGAGAAGTATCTTTACGAAACCCGACTACCACAAATATTTGAAAAGTCGACTGCTAGTCATTTCACGCTCTTTAACTAGTACTTTACATTTAAGTCCAAAAGAATTCACAAATTACAAAACCTACCCTCACCCCACTATAAAAGGAAAATCCACCACACATACACACATTTCTTCATTTAAATTTTTTTCAACGCTTCTCCTCTCTCTCTCTCTCTCTTTAAATATCACGGCACAACACACATATACAAATCCATTTATAAGAATTTTTCTACTTTGATTTGAAAGAAAATAAGGTTAGACCCACTCTTATATTTTGATTGTGATCATTTTGATCTAACTTTTACACACATGCATGGACTTTGATTTTCAAGAAGTTTTTCATAACAATGAGTGTTTGATGCATTTTAATGTCATGCATGTGTTGCTTATCTCTTTTACAATGGTTTTTAATAATTGCATGTATGTTTTTGAATTTGGTTTTGTTAAGGATTTGACATGCAAGTGATTTAGGTTAGTAAGAGTTGTTTAGAATGATTAGAGGTGATATTAGAGGTATTGGTGATGTTAGAAATGGGTCAAAAGTTGTTTTGACATGGTTTTTAATTAGTCATTTGACCAGTGAGTTTAGGGCTGTTTTTTTGTGGGTTAAAGTTTGATTAATGTTTGGTATGATGGGATAGTGTTGTAGAGATTTTTCCAAGCTTCGACTTGATATAAATCAGGCCTTTCAATTCAAAAAGATAAGGAAGATACTCTAGTTTAATTATTCGTGTACCGGGAGGCGAGTATCGACACAATCCGAATTTGTTGTCGATATTAGGTCAAATCTCGGGGACTATAGCTAGAGTTGTACAAATGTTCAGGGCTGTTCTTGGGATCTAAACCTGGGGTTGTGAGTCTATTTTCAAACTTAGGAGTCAAGTTTACAAATGGTAACGGTTAATTGGGTCAAATTCATTTTACGAGTCAAAGGTAAAAAACTGTCTGAATTTTAGAGTCTAGAAATGTGTTGAGCAGGTGGTTCTAAAATGTAAATATTTGGATGAAATTTAAACTGAGTTTTCTTCAGATTATGATTGAGTTTTTCACAAAGTTTCATAAAAATCTGAGTTGTCTAAGTATGGGAAATCAGCGGGTACATTTGGTATGTACCGGCTGAGTGTTTTCGGGAGCACTTGTTTTAATAACGTAGTCTTGTGAAAGATGTCTAGTAGTATCACTTGTGTGGTTTGTTCTTGTGTATATACTATGGTTTTGAGTATATTTATTTGGTTTTACTAAGTATGAGTTATACTTGGGTATATTAATAAAGTGTGCGTCTTATTTGATAGGTTGCGGCTTTCGTGTTTACCGAGCATCTATATCGTCGGCGATCCCCATGCTACTACTTTTTCTACTCAGCTCCTGAGTTCCTTGTTCACTTACCTCGTGCCTTAAGGTGAGTTCATAGCCCCTTTTTACTACTTGCACATTGTTTCTAATGCGAGGTGAGATTTTACATGGTGGAACACATTCATTTAAAACTATATGCTATCCTGAACTTGTATGTTATCCAGAACTTGTATGCTATCCAGAACTTGATGATTTCCAACCGTTTTTCATTGATATTATTGCTTTTAGTCTATGGCCTTAAGTTTCCTCTCTTGATCATGAACCGTTAATTTACTTGTGTTACTAAGCGCGAATGTTGTGGGTGGATCCATCGGGACTGACAATCCCCGTCCCATGTTGCGGTTGTTTAACCATTGACGCATTTAATATTTGATTTGTTACTTGAGTATTTATGCTGAATACTTGAAAGTTTATGGACTTATTTAATAAATATATTTATTATATTTATTAAAATAAACCGAACTAAATAACTATATAACTTTAACGATCGTTAATTAATTAAAAGTTAAGTATTAACGAGTGTTAAATAATATATAGAAAGAGGAATTAAAAGGAAGAAGGGCGGAAGGTTCAGAAACACCCCACAAGGGGTGTTTCTGATAGTTGTAATTTCATACTTGTTTAGGAAAACAAGGTAAATGGGGTAAGTATTAAGTACGATGATTTAGGAAAACCGTGCACTAATGACCCAAAGTGAGTTCGTTCTCAAGGAGGCTTGGTGTGTGTGTTAAACTTGATTATATTTGAGATTAATATTGTAAAAAGAAAAGGGAAAGAAAATGATGGCGATTAGGATTAAAATTAAACTACGACGAAAGCTAAGACGTAAAACTTGAAAACGTGATGAAATTTTAAAAATTACTCTAAAAATTCCTAGAAAATCATAATAAATTCCTAAAAATCAAATTAGAGTTTACCAAAAATCAAAACTTTTTCAAACCTTTTATTTATTTAATAATTAATTTTTTAATGCTAATTAAAGCCCTAAAAATCAATTAAATTAATAAAAGCCCAAAATAAGATTTTTCAATTTGTAAAACTCCAAAATAACTTAATTAATCTAAAAATTATTTTTTCAAAATTTAATACTAATTAAAACTATTTAAAAAGATAAAAAATTAAAATTACATATTAAAATAATATTAAAAATTCAAAATTTATAAAAATTCTAAAAACTTGCAAACTAATTTATTTTAACTTAATAAAACCAGAAATGAAAGTGAAATGACCTAAATACCCCTAATGGGCCTCCAAATAGGCCAAAATAGTAAACAGTCCACTAAATAGGCTTATTAGGCCCAATAAGAAAAATGTTCACCGAATAAGCCCAAAACTTCCAGATTAGCTTAAAATTCAATTTTAAACATAATACTCTAAAGGACCAAAAGCTGAAAAGGTGCTTATCACAGTTTAATAGAAAACAACTTATTCTTAATGGGCTTTTTGGCCCATTAAGCCATAAGCTAATGCCATAAGCTGAAAATTGACACACATCCTTCTTTTGAGATTATAAAGCAGTTTGTAAAAATAAACTTTGAAAAAGCTCAAGAAATAAGCCTGAAATAAGCTAAAGCTCTCTACACAAAATGACAAAATAGTCGTTTTCGAGTTCTAGACCACTTCAAGAGCTGATTCAAGTTGAAAAAGGTTTTAAATGACCAAATTAACACAAATCAACAAAAAGTTTTTCAATAAGCACTTACAATAAGCTGAAATGTTGAATAAGCTGTTTTGAAAAAAATAAAAGTCAAATCATTTTCTAGTCAAACTTCAAAACCAAAAGCCACAAAGCTCCAGATTACCTATATGGGTGAATAAGTAAGATTACAAATTCAAAGTTGTTGCACATTGGAATAAGATAAAATGGCTTAACAATAAGCTGTTTGTCTTTTTGTATTGTCACATGGAATTTTTGGACAATAAGGGCACCCCTACAACCAGTGAGTTGTAGGGAGTCACAATCAAGCAAGAAATCAACAAATGACCAAGCCAATTGATACAGTTTAAGCAATTAGTTCACAGACATGGAAATAAGCTATAACTTATGTAAAAGCAGAGTTTAAGCAAGAATAAGCCTACAAGATTTCACCAAATGCATACAACAGCAGTATTAAACTTAATTAAGCATAAATAAATTGGTTTCATGCATTAACTACAAGATCGGATCTAGTATTAAACCCTAAATGACTTAACTGATATTACTAATGAACACACAAAACCTTTGCTGATATACTTGACAAAAAATTGAACTTCAAATGATTCAAACAGGTTAACAAGATGCACAAACTCAGATTTATAACTTCTAAGCTTAAGTCTTATACCCTAGCTATCATTTGACCAAATTTCAGTCCACAATCAACAAAAACAAGCTTGTTTATAGAAATGATTCATATAAGAGTTTAAAAGCACCAAGTAAGTAGATTTTTACTCTAAACCAACCTAATATCAGATACCAACATATAATAACCTTAAACACCTACTCAACTGCTAACAAAAACCACATATCATGCAGTCCCAAACACTGGTTAAGAACTTATAACAAGATTTTAACAAAGCAGAATATTTTTCAGACCTTAAACAAAACTAAACATGCATCAAAACAACCATATCATGAACTTAGAACAAGAATTCATGCATCAAACAACCTCACATCATAGCAGACACCATAATCACTTTTCACCATTTTTTGACAAATTTTGAAAAGGGAAAAGAACAAACCTAAGGGATGTACAATCCACACCCCCGAATGATAGAGCTTATGTATCTAGCAAACCAAGACACAAGCTTCCAACAAACACCCATGCTAAGATTAACAAGGTAAGCAGTAACAGATAAAAATAAAGAAAGGGAAAACAAGCAGATTTCTTCCAATCTTTTATCCCCACAACTTGAATCCTCCCAAACTAGAGGTCTCACTTCACCTTGATAAGCCAGTATCTGGGTGATATGATCAACCTAAGATCCAAAAGCTTCAGGTGTTTAAACAAGAAAACTTAGAAAAATCAAGATTCTGAAAACCTTTGAAACACAAATTGCATAAAACTTAAAGCCAAACTTTTGAAACCTCAAACAACACAAACTTAAATCATAAAGTAACACCAAGTAAAATGGTGCTTGGAATTCGTCAACAAATTCAAACTTTTTTCATTCACTTGAAACAATGCTTTATAGAAAAGTGACCAAGGAAAACCATGAACAAGTTGCAAAGTAAAACCCTAAGGCCTTTATATAGGCTACAAGTGAACTAGAAGCTGATAAAAAAAGACTAGAAACCCTAATGTATGAAGTCCCAATATTTCCCTTGGCAAATTTGAATATATTGAGCCCATGTGAAGTTCTTGGCGTCTTGTGAAGATGCCAGAGGTGTAGAGATGATCCTAGACATTCAATGTGAGCGTAGGATAAAAGCATAAACTTGGCACGTTGATTCTTCTGCATGTTTTTGTTTGGGAGTGAGTAGTGGGGCAAGGGAGGGTTGTTGTATCATGTGAGGTGATGGTGATGGATGTTTAAGAGTGGGTTTAGGTTTAGTTAACCCTTAATCATAATTCTGGACAAAATTAGGGTTTAATTCCAACTGATTAGAAAAACCCCAATTTGTGTTCTTGGGTGAATAGTGGGTTGTTTGATCTGATTAGGGATTTAAAAACGTGTTTAGGCGCCAGTTTTAAACTAATAATTAATTAGTTAAAACATACGGTTAGTGGTTTGTGATGTGGCAAAAGGGAGAGTGGTGATTGGCTGTTTTGGTGAGTGGGGTGATGTGTCATTACTAGATTGGTTAAGGTAAGTTTCATGTCTCCCAGGTTTGGCCCCTTGTTTTCTTTCTTTCTTTCACTTGAAGTTTAAACAGATTATATCTCAAATCCTTTGTTAGCAATGTTTAAAACTTTGCATTTTGGCCACAAATATTTTTGCAAAGTTTTTCAAGGAATAGTTATGTAATTCCATGATATTTGAAGGGTCAATCTTGGCATGTCTTCATTCTTCAAGGTCTTCACTTGTATCTTTGACTTTTGTGGAGGACTGAAAGTGACAAGTCTTCAATTTGGAGGGACCAATCTTGCTAATTCTTCGAAGTTGAGGGTCCTTTTTGTAAATTTGACAAACTTTAGGGACCAAACTTGTAATTATGAATATACAAGGGTATAAAGTATGATTTCTTCAATAATGAAGGACCCTTCTTGTACAATCTTCAGTTCTTCAAGGACTAATAAGTGTGAAAACACTTATCCTTTTACCACTTATTTCCAATAATAACAAGACCAAAACGTGTATTTTATGTCGTAAAAGTCGGATTGTGCGTGGTTTGTGTTTTTATTGTGTTTCAGGATAAATATATGCAAAAGGAAGAAAACATGGGCTATCACGGGCTTTTATCGAAGTAAAAGACAAAAGACGAAGTCAAAAGATCGAGAGTGCATAAAGAACGGAAGTCCAAGGCTTATTCTGAAGATTTATCAAAGAAAAAGTATAAAGACGAAAGTTTAATGAAGTCGAAGAACTCAAGTCTAATTATAGATGAAAATTATAAGACGAGTTCAATTTATGTCGACAAATCCTGAGACGACGTCGAGAAAGACAAAGAAATTAAATTGATTCGAGACGAGAAGAAGGAAAGAAGGAAGCATAAACACTTAACCTCCCCACCTCCTATAAATACCCTCCTAATATGTCATTAGGAGGGTGTTAGTTGTTAGTTAGTTTTTTAGTCAATTTTAGTTTTTAGTGTGTTTAATTTCCTTCTCTCTAGTTTTTCAAGTTTATCAAACATTAATCTTGTAATCTTTTGATCTTAATCTTTAATCAAATCAAGCTTATTTATTAATTCTCATTCTACCTTTCTTAATCTTTTTAATCTTGATAATCATGTAGTTTATTTAATTTTGTTGATGATATGATTGTTTAGCTTATTTGATTGTGCTTATTGAGTTGGAAATTTTAAAAGTTTTAGATTAATGTGCTTATTTGCTTAATTTTAATGCTTAATAGTTTTTAAAAAATAAGTTGATTTTGATAAGTTTAATACTTTCATAAAAAGTTGATTTTTAATATTTAGCTTATTTAGTGTGTTTTAATAGTTTTTAAATTGTGGCTTATTAGTTTCTCTTAAAAATCTTTTTGGTTTAAGTTTTTGTAAGTGCTTATTTTTAGATTTGCTTATTTGCTAAGTTTTTGTGATATCCGGGTTTATTAAACCCCTTTATTCCGAATAGAGCTCCTAAATCATCATTCCGAATAGTTTCCAGTCATCAAGATTCTGGATAGCTTAAAACCCTTTATTCCGGATAAGCACTCTAAATTTTGAATTCCGGATAGTGACACTTTCATCATTCCGGATATGCAGCTTTTCTCAAATTCCGGATAAGCCCACGAAGACCAGATTCTGGATATAGACCAAGTTCCATTTTCGGATAAGTTTCAGAAGTATACACTCCGGATAAGAAGTTTTACTGATTTCGGATAGTCTACAAAATTAGATTCTGGATATGGAGCATTACCCTAATTCTGGATAAGCACACGAAGAACAGATTCCGGATAAGAGCCACAGATGAATTCCGGATAAGCCTCAAAAGTTCATATTCCGGATAAGCATCACAACACGATTCCGGATAAGGGATTTGTCGAGGATTCCGGATAAACCTCAAAAGTAGTATTGCGGATAAGCTTGTGTAGCACAGATTTCGGATAAGCCTTCAGATATTCATTCCGGATAACATTCCGGATAAGTTGTACAACAAGGTATTCCGGATAAGGTCATAATCCTTATTCCGGATTAGATTATTTTTAGTTTACTGTTTAATTTTTCAAACTTTAATTTTTCCCGCCTTTTTACTTAGCATTATTTTAACTTATCTTGTTTTAAGTTTAAATTTTAAAGTTTACATTTTTATAAGTTTTCATCATTTACTTTTTAATTTTTAAAAATCTTTATTTTTAGCTTTCATTTTTATTTATTTACTCAACGACATTTTCATTTTTAGCTTAAAATAGATAATCAAACATTTTTATTTTCCACCAAGAACGACTGAGTCGCACTTTTAACTAGTAATCAATTCGAAAAGACTAGAAAAACAAACTTTCATAACTAAGTTAAAATCTAGTTATTAAATGGCGCCGCTGCCGGCTTTTTTCGTTAAGATTAACGGTTTTTAGTGAGAGACGCGTTGGATTTTGGGATCCGTTCATCTTTGAACGTTATTTTCCTTGCTTAAAAATTTTCAAAAAATCCATAAAAATTAAAAAAATTTAAAAAATCCAAAAAAAAATATAAAACCATAAAAAACCAAAAATATTTCTTGTCTATTTTTATTTTCCTTTTGTAGGTGTGTATGCGTACTCGTGCTCGTAAGAAGAAAGTAGCTCAAGCCGAAGTCATTACTCCACCTATTGTCACCATGGACAATCAACCAATGATCGAGCTTTTGCAATCGCAAGTAGAGGAAAACACCGATGCTATTGTTATACCCGAGATTGGAGCCAACAAGTTTGAGCTCAAATCCGGTTTCATTCAAATGATCTCTGCTCAACCATTCTTGGGGCGTACACTTGATGATCCTCACGACCATATCAAAAGGTTTCTTCAACTCACTAATACGGTCAAGTATAATGGGTTGTCACAAGAGGTAATTTGCTTGCACCTTTTTCCTTTCTCTTTAGAGGGACAAGCCGGGCATTGGCTTTATAAGGAACCGCCACAAAGTATTCTTACGTGGACGGATTTTAGAGACTAAATTCATCAACTACTTTTTCCCACCCTCACGTACTACCGCTTTTCGGAATGAAATCATTACCTTTGAACAAAAGTACGGTGAGACATTTAGTGAATTTTGGGACCGTTTTAAGGAACTTTTAAGAAAGTGTCCACAACATGGTTTCACAAAAGTACATCAAATTAATACGTTTTACAATGGTTTAAGCATGAATGACCAAGATTCACTAAATAGTGCCTCGGGGGGGTAATATTTTGGTTAAGTCTTCTAATGCCACATGGGATATTATTGAGAATAAGTCTAGAGTGCAAACCAAGAGTGTTCGGACTAATGTGGCTAGTGCTAGCACTAGTGAGAGCGACAAGAGAATTGATAAGCTTACTTCGCTTGTTGAAACACTTGCTCTCCAAACCGCTAACAATACCAAAGCCATCAATGCCCAAGTTAATGCTATGAATCAGTCATGTGAAATATGCGGGGGTTCTCATTCATACACCAATTGTCCTTCGACTCATGACAATCCGAAAAATGTGTATGCCGCTAACGGTAACTATTCCACGGGAGGCTATCAAGCTCGTCCTCAAGGTGACCGTAATTTGCTCAGTTATCGTTCAAACAACTTCCTTTCACCACCCGGTTTTCCACCTCAAAACCCAAACAACCTCAATCGCAACAATCAAAACCAACCTCGAGCTCCAAATCAATATCAAACCCAAAGAAACCCATATCCACCTCAAGGAAACAACCAAGTTTACCAACAACCCGCTTATCAACCACCTGCCTACCATGCTCTTCCTCCCAACCAACCCACCGCATTTAATCACGAGGTTGAAACTTACATGAGGACTAATGACGCAATAGTGCAGAATCTTCAGCGGAAACTCATCAACTTGAAAGGAGATATGGTGAAACAAGGGAATGATCTTCGAGCCGATATGCGAAACTCTTTGAGCAGTCAAACGAATGACTTAAGGGATATGATGGCTAGTGTCTTCCAAAGTAATCAAGCCTCTGGTTCGGGTTCTCTTCCGAGTAACACCATTGCTAATACCAGAGGGGAGATGAAAGCAATCACCACTCGAAGTGAAAAAGGTTTAAAGGAACCTGAGCTTCCTACACCTACACCGGTGATTGTGACAAAGGAAAACGAGTCCCCTTCTCTAATTCCTCCACCTTCTACTTCCACCCTCCACCACCCAAGGATGTGAGTGAGAATTCCATTCCAAAGCCTTCATATCAACCCAATATACCTTATCCCTCAAGGTTGAGGAAAGAGAAGTTGAAAAACAAGGATGATATTCAGGTTTCTAACTTTCTTAAAATGTTTAAACAACTGAATTTCAACATCTCCTTTGTTGAGGCTCTCGATCACATGCCGAAATATGCTAAAATGTTTAAAGATATTCTCAGTGATAAGGAGAAACTTCTTGATATCGCTCAGACCCAACTTAACTAGAATTGCTCCGCAGTGCTCTTAAGGAAATTACCCACCAAACTTGGTGATCCGGGTCGCTTTCTTATTCCTTGCAACTTCCCCTGGGTAGAGAATTATATGGCCCTAGCCGATCTAGGTGCTAGTATGAACTTAATGCCATTAAGTGTTTGGAAACAATTATCTCTACCCGAGCTAGTCCCCACATAATTGACATTGGAATTAGCTAACCGTACGGTTGCTTATCCGATGGGGATAGCCGAAGATGTCTTCGTCGGTGTCGACAAATTCACCTTTCCGGCGGATTTTGTTGTCGTTGACTAAGATATGGACCCCCGTGTTCCATTAATTGTTGGACATCCATTCTTGAGGACCGGTCGCACTCTCATTGATGTAGCCGCGAGCGAATTAATCATGAGAGTTGGTGACGATAAAATCGTCTTCAACATGGGTAAACTTTCTAAGCAACCTTCTGAAAACGAGAGCGTTAATTTCATTGACATTCTTGATGAGGCTTGTGAAGAACCTTTCAAATACGCTTGTAAAAGTGGTTCTTCTTCTCTATCCATTGTTGAGACTGTTGCCTCTATTGCTCCCTCACTAACTCCATTTGGAGAAATTGATCTCCTTTTGAAAGAATTTGAAGCAACTTTGGGAGATATGGACTTACAATATGACGATTCTCCCTCCAATTGGGATGAAGACATTCGTACCATTAAGAAACTTCTCAATGAGGACCATATTTTCCACAGTCTCCTAAGGAAATCTCTATCGATGAACCGAATTTGATTACGCCTTCCATCAAAAATACGTGTTCCTTGACGTGTTCCTTGACGACAATACATGTTCCTTGACGATTAAGAAACCTACCGTCTCATTACCCGCTATACGTACCATTAAGAAACCTACCATCTCATATCGAATACGTGTTCCTTGACGACAATAAGAAGTCACCCGTCATTATCGCAAAGGATTTGAAAGAAGACGAAAAATCTCGACTTATCGCCGTGCTGAAGAATCATAAGAAAGCAATTGCTTTGAAAATCTTCGATATTCGTGGAAATGATCCTCACTTTTGCACACATAAAATTCTCATGGAGGACGACTTTAAACCCACTATTCAAAACCAAAGAAGGGTGAATCCCAAGATCCATGATGTTATCAAAAAAGAGGTTATCAAACTTCTTGATGCGGGAATGATCTACCCTATCTCGGATTCACCATAGGTTAGTCCGGTCCATTGCGTGCCTAAGAAAGGCGGAATCACCGTTGTGCCCAATGAAAACAACGAGTTGATTCCTACTCGTCTCGTTACAGGGTGGAGAGTTTGTATAGACTATCACAAACTCAATGATGCTACGAGAAAGGATCTTTTTTCCCTTCCTTTTATGGACCAAATGCTTGAACGTATAGCGGGTAATGACTATTATTGCTTCTTAGACGGTTTCTCCGGGTATTTTCAAATTCCCATCGATCCTAAAGACCAAGAGAAAACCACATTCAGTTGTCCTTATGGAACATTTGCTTACAAAAGAATGCCTTTCGGCTTATGCAATGCTCCCGGGACTTTCCAAAGGTGTATGATGGCTATCTTCCATGAAATAGTTAAAGAAACTATGGAAGTCTTCATGGATGATTTCTCGGTCTATGGTGATTCTTTCTCTCATTGCCTTGCCAATTTAGAACGCATGCTTAAGCGGTGTGAAGACACTCGTCTCGTTCTTAATTGGGAAAAATGTCATTTCATGGTAAAAGAAGGCATTGTGCTTGGACATAAAATCTCAAAAGCCGGTCTTGAAGTGGACCGTGCTAAAGTTGATGTCATAGCCAAATTACCTTCACCTTCAACCGTGAAGGGTGTGAGAAGTTTACTTGGTCATGCGGGCTTCTATCATCGATTCATTCAAGATTTTTCTAAAATCGCTCGCTCGATGACCCACCTCTTGGAAAAAGATACTCCTTTCATCTTTTCT
Source organism: Glebionis coronaria (assembly GCA_025667525.1). Lineage (NCBI taxonomy): Eukaryota > Viridiplantae > Streptophyta > Magnoliopsida > Asterales > Asteraceae > Glebionis > Glebionis coronaria. The sequence continues at coordinate 284,784,384 of CM046875.1, forward strand.
AAAGAGTCTCTTGAATCCTTCAATCTTCTTAAGGACAAGCTAAGGCACCGGTCTTGGTTACCCCTAATTGGGAGCTACCTTTTGAATTGATGTGTGATGCTAGCGATTTTGCTATTGGAGCGGTTTTGGGCCAAAGAGTTAACAAACACTTCCAACCAATCCATTATGCTAGCAAGACAATGACGGGGGCTCAATTGCATGATACCACTACTGAAAAAGAGCTTTTAGTTGTAGTGTATGCTTTTGAGAAGTTTCGCCCCTATCTTGTTCTATCCACCACCATTGTCTATACCGACCATTCCGCGTTGAAGTACTTGTTAACTAAGCAAGATTCTAAGCCAAGACTTCTTCGTTGGGTTTTGCTCCTTCAAGAATTTAAAATCGATATTCGTGACAAGAAGGGAGCCGAAAACCTAGCCGCTGATCATCTAAGTAGACTTAAGGATCCTTATCAAGGGGGTCATCCGACTCAAGAGATCAATGATTCTTTTCCCCTTGAGGCCTTAATGTCTATCAATTCCAATCATGATGATACCTCGTGGTTTGCGGATATTGCAAACTACTTGGCGGGTGGAATTCTCAAGGAAGGGTTAACGTCCCAACAAAAGAAAAAGTTCTTTAAAGACATTGAACACTATTTTTTGGGACGACCCTTACCTTTTCAAACAATGTGCGGATCTTGTCATTCGTCGATGTGTTGATGGGCCGGCAGCGTTACTAATCCTTGAAGCTTGCCATAAAGGACCCACCGGTGGTCACTTTGGTCCTAATTACACCGCGAAGAAAGTTTTTGACTCTGGATTTTATTGGCCCACCATTTATCCTGACGCTCATGAAATGGTTAAACATTGTGATGCTTGCCAAATACAAGGCAAGATGACACATAAAGATGAGATGCCTCAAAATTTCATACAAGAATGTGAAATCTTTGATGTATGGGGTATCGACTTTATGGGGCAATTTCCATCATCTAAAGGGAACAAGTACATCCTCGTAGCCGTTGACTACGTATCTAAATGGGTTGAAGCTAAGGCTCTCCCTACAAACGATGGGAGGGTGGTTGTGAACTTTTTGAAGCAACTTTTTGCTCGATTCGGTGTTCCTCGTGCTATAATTAGTGACCGCGAGATTCATTTTTGCAATGATCAATTTGCTCTGTTGGGAATAAAATGTAGCCACTACACTTGGACGCTGACAAGAGCAATCAAAGCGTTGTTAAGAAGAAATCAAGCGTTGACAGGACAAGCGTTGACAGGAAAAAGTCAAGCGTTGATAAGAAGAAGTCAAGCACTGATAGAAGACTTAGTCTATACTTATTATGTTTCTAGTTTGTTTCTAGTAAAGATATGATCAACAATGTATTTTTTTATGTTTATCTTTACCTAAAATAGCTGATACGTAGACTCTTGTACAAGGCTTCTTATTCTATAAAAGGAGACCTTTAGGTTTATGTTTCACATACGTTTTCACACTTTCATTGTACTCAAGTTTGTTTTATCAATCAAGTGAAAGTTTGGTTTACATTGTTTGTGTGTTCTTGTTTGAGTATTAATTCCGCATAATACTTAAATTGTTTTATGTACAACAAAGTTTCTCTACGTGTTTAACTTGATTTAATCTCGTTTACACAAGCTAAATCGATCTAAGTTTGGGATCAACAAGTGGTATCAGAGCTTGTTGAGAAACTTTGATCTAAAGAACACAAAAACCCTAAATCGCCAAAAACCCTAATTTTCAAGAAACCCTAAAAACAACATGTCTACTCCAGAGTTAAACTCCTCCTCCTCCTCAACCCCCAACATCAAGATTCCCATGCTAGACCCAGACAATTTTGAGCTGTGGAAGTTTAACTTTGAACAGTATCTTCAAATCCATGACTACACCTTATGGGAAATCATTGAATTTGGAAACACATTCAATAAGGCTGAAAAGATTGCAGCTGCTATCTTAACAAGAATAAATGTTCAAGGCTCTACTGAAGAGGATCGAAAAGAAAAACCTGAAGATGGTAGAGCTGTCTCAGCTGAGGACATAACAAAGAGAAGGAATGACATGAAAACCCTAAGCATTCTCAAACTCTCTTTGGGACAAGCCAATCAGCACAAATATAGAAGCTAGGAGTCTGCAAAAGATCTTTGGGCAGCCCTTGAAGTTGCTTATGGTGATAATGTTGATACTGTACAAGAGAAAAAGAAGCAACTCTTGCATGAATAAGCTGTTTTTAAAGCTCAACCTAATGAAAAGCTAAGTGGAGTGAGAAGCAGACTTCTTGACATCACAAGCAAGCTGTTCTTTATGGGAACAATGCTTGGTGATGTTGATATCATCACCACTTTTCTTAAAAGTCTTGGTGATGTATGGAAGATTGAAGCAAGGTCTATAATCGCTAATAATACTCACAAAAGTTCTACTATTGATGATGTTTACAATAAACTAAGGCTGGTAGAGAATGAAACTCTTTTGGATCAAGGAAGCAAGTCTACCAATGGAAATATGGCCTTCTTCTCACATAGTGAAGGTCAATTTGATCAAAAGGAGTCATACATGCACCCCGTTACTGGATCAACCTGTGTTAACGCTGGATCAAGCTTTGTCAATGTCCCACATTCAGACGCTGACACATACAAAGTTGACTCACCAAGAGTTAAGCCTGCTGGTATTGATCTAGATACTGTGTGTTCATACATTGCTTCATCACCCAATAGTTCAGTGATTACATATGAGGACCTTGAGAAAATTAGTGATGAGCATTTAGAGGAGATGGACATAAAGTGGAATATGGCTCTTGAAAGTATAAGAGCAAATAGATGGAACCAAAGATTCAAGAAGAAGATGACTTTTAATGCTAAGGACACTGCTGGATTTGATAAATCCAAGGTTGAGTGTTATAATTGTCATCAAATGGGACATTTTATGAGAGAATGCAGATCTCCAAGAAGATCTGATGCTGGAAAACCCTCAATCCAAATCATCAAGGCTTAGGATTCTAAAGCTATGGTTGCCATGCAAGACATTGATGGTGTTGGTTGGGATTGGAGCTATTTGGCCAAGGATGAGGAAGAGAACAAAGCTTTGGTTGCAGAAAAGGAAGAAGAAGAGCATGTTCACTATGCTCTCATGGCACACTCCTCATCTTCATCAGACAATGAGGTATATGATGAAGCATTTTGTAGTAAGGGTTGTCGTCTAAACACTAAAAAACTTAACAAAGAAGTTTTAAAATTGACAACAGATGTGGTTAATGAAAGATGCAAGTTGTCTAACTATCAACTTGCTCTTACTCAAACTGAAAAGACTGTAGTTGAGTATAAGAAAATGGAGTTTGACCTAAAAGATAAAATCAATATTTTAACTCATGATTTAAATGCGAGTATTGAGGTTAGAAACATCATGAAGAGAGCTAATGCTGCTTTACAGGCTCAATTAGATGAGGCTATCAAAAATAAAGATAATATAGATCTTAAAATTCAGAGATTTGATAAAGCTTCACAAACCCTAGAAAAATGTGTTATTGAACAAAGGGATTCTAGGGATATAACTGGGATTGGGATGAAAGAGTATGCTGGTGTTCCACCACCTGCTGGGAACTTCTATGGTGTCCTTAGAAAGGATTTGTCTTGGACTGGTTTACCAGAACTCCAAGAAGAGGAATTTATTCCTCCACCAAGAGTTCTTACCCCAGTAGTGGAATACAGGTAGAAGTTGACTGATTTGGACCAATGGAAGAAAGCCAACCCTACCTTGTTTGTTAAGGGTGGCATGCTTAGTGATAGTCCAAATGAGTCTACACCCATCAAAGTGACAAATCCAACCACTGGCAATACTGTTGACCTTGGCTTAAACGTTGATAGAAAACCTAGTATTAAATATGCAGAAATGTATAGAAAACCTAGGTCACCAAAAAGCCAAATTAGTGATAATAGAACAGGTTTCTTCTCTTCTAGACTTAGAGCTATGTCTAGAAAAGTCTGTCATACTTGTGGAAGTTTTTCACATTTAGCCTATAAGTGTGTCAATGCTTCAAAGGTCAACGCTGAAAAAAAGTCAAACACTGTCAAACCCAAATCTTTTGTCCAGCAAAGTCCACAAGTTGTTAGACCAGCCCCATTCTTTACTAAAGGGTCTAATACTTATGGACAAAGACCTTTTCAGAAGACCAATACATAGTCTAATAGACAATGGGTTCCTGTAGCAAACCCTAGGTTCAACGCTGATAAGGGTAATTTCAGCGTTGACAAGACAAAATTAAACGCTGATAGAAACGTTGCCAGACCAAATAATGGTAAATATTTGCAACCAAAGGGAAAAGGGTCTAAAGCTTCTTCTAGCTTGACATGGAGACCTAAGCAAGACCAATACCCTAATTCAGATGGGATTTCTATGACCTGTAACAAATTTCATTATATTTCAAAGGTCATAACAAAACCAGTTGGGGTTAATTGGGTGTTTAATCCAAAAAGGGACGAACAAGGGGTTGTCATAAGGAATAAGTCTGTTCTTGTTGAACAACCAAATGAATCCAAGTCTGCTCAGACTTGGGTTCCCTATAAAACCCGTAAAAATAAGGTCATAATTTAATTATATTTTCAATTATTTTGAAGTATTTTATAACGTTAAATATTATTATGTTTAACGGTTTAAGTTGAAACCAATATTAAATATTATATTTTAATATTTTGACGAGCAACGAGGACTACCAGTGATCGCGATACCGACGGATGCCAAAATTTTTATATTTTATTATCGATCGTTTCGATATTTAATACTCTCGACGATATCGTTTTAATTACGTATCGAGTCGTTACATTATTATTTTTCGTGTGCGTTTAAACTTTTGAAAAGTATTTTTACGAAACCCAGTCCCATAAATATTTGTTAAATTGACTTTTAGTCATTTCCCGCTTTTTAACTAATATTTACATTTTAGCCCAAAACTATACACAATTTATAAGATTTACCCTAAACTTTTATACTATAAGTAGAAGATTCTTACCAAATTCTTCCACTAACATAATAAACAAAAAAAATGTATATCATCACCATTCTCCCCTTTCTTGCCATAAAACAACATCAAACAAAAACTCCCTTTGATTTAATTTTTAGTTTGAATCTTGCAAATCCAAGGTAAGACCCATTCCTATTATTTGATGGTGATCATTTTAATACCATTTTCACAAGCATGCAACAACTTTCATTTTCTCAAATTATTTTCATGATGATCAAGATTGTTTGATCTATTTTTATGGGTATAAGAATGTGTTATTATTATTATTATTAAAATTTTGAGTGCATGCATGTGATTTTTTTTTACCAAGTGAGTTATAGGATGATACAAGTGTTAGGATTGGTTTATGATGATCTTAGGATGTTAGGTTGATGATAAAAATGATTGGTTCTGATCAAAAACATGATTTTGTGGGAGATTTTGAAAGGTGATTTTGGGCAGTAGGTTTGAGGCCATTTTCGAGGGTCTTAAGTCTGGATATAGGATGATATTATGGGATTATGTCGTAGAGAATTTCGTTAGCTTCGATTTGATATAAAGAAGGCCTTCCAACTCCAAACGAGGTGGAATATACACTAGTTCGATTTTCGTGTACCGGGAGACGAGTGTCGACACAATCTGAAAATTGTTGTCGATATATGGATCGAATCTCGGGGACTATAAAATGAGTTTCAAAACGATTCAAGGGCTGTTCTCAGGCTCCAAGTTTATTATTTTGAGTCTATTTTTAGAATCAAGTGGCGGTTTTACAAATGGAGTTGTTTAGAATGGTCAAAATGGTTTCGTAAGTCAAGGTCGCTAAACTGTCCGGATTTTGTGATTCAAAGATGAGTCGGGCAGGGAACTTTAGAAGTAAAATATTTTAATGGGCTCTAGGGAGGACTTTCTACATATAGTAAGTGAGTTCTCTGAGTAGTATCATAAAAAGTTGATATGTCTAAATATGGGAAAACGGCTTGGACATTCGGTATGTTCCGGCAGATTTTTATTAAAGGCGTAGAATAATAAAATGAATATTTAGGAGAGTGTAATAGTATCACTTGTATCGTTTTCTCTCTATTTTGTCGTGATTTTATGAGTCGAGTTTTATATTCTTATGTATGGGTTATTTCTCGAGTCTATTATTAATGAACGCACCTCATTTGATAGGTTGCGGTTCTCGTGTTTGAAAAACATCATCTATCGTCGGCGATCGTCTCATTACCACTATTGGCTAAGGTGAGTCTATAGCCTCGCTTTATACTAGTTATTAAATGATTTTAAACCCGCGAGGGGGAATACATGTTTTATAAACTTAGAACACAAGATTTTTATGGTATGCTTTGTCCCTCTATGAATGGACCCGTGGTTGCCTTTAAATTGCATTAAGTGATTGCCTTTGTTAAAACCTCAATTATGGACCGTTAATTAACCTATGATGGGTTAACCGCTAGTAAAATTAATAGATCTATGGGGGAAGCCGCCCCGGTTCAGTTTTTGTGGACTTGTCATAGAAGCTTAGGCCCGACCTCCACACTGCTTGAGCATATTGTATTGAGAAGTCAGGTATACGGCAATGTACCAATAATCTGGAGGTAACCGACAATTAATAAATCTCCTGTCTTATCAGACCTCTAAAGGGAGTGTCTAAGGGCTCGGATCCATGAGCTTATTGCAATTTATGCTATATACAATTATTATTGTTGATGTGAATTATTATTTGATGCTTGTTGCCTTTAAGCATGCCACGAACTTATAATCTTTGCTTGTGTTCAAAAATGATTATATAAACCTATAGATTCACTCAGCATTTTTGCTGATTGTTTTACTCACATGTATTTCAGGTAATCAAGAAGTGGAAGCTTGGAGGTCACGAGAATGAAGTTGTGCACTGCTATGTTGTTCAAACTCTTTGATTTATTTATCGTTCCATTTTTAAAACAAACTAATATGTTGTTTTAACTTATCTTTTGGTAACGATTACTTGGGACTACGCTACTCTGACAAATGTTTAGGAACGATAAATCTAAAACGTCTCTTTTCGAGTCGTTCTTTATAAATTATGTGTTGTTGTATCATTGTTTAGCACCCAAAGATGTATTCCGCTGCGTGTAAATTTGGGGGTGTTAAAGATTGGTACCAGAGGCATGAGTTATAGAGAACTAGGTCTTTATTTTAAAAACCTAAACTATAACTGTCAGTTTTTATTTTCAAAGAGTCATGTGCACAGGACTTCGCGTGACTTCAGGTTCAAGCTACTTCTGAGATTACAATTTTAGTATGCGTTATTACGTATACCTTATTGGCAAGTATTTATAAATAAATACTATGATCCATTTATGGATATATATTTATATCTAGGATCCCTTTATCGATATATATTTATGTCGTTAAACTTTTCCATAAAAGTTTGTCATTTATTAATGATTAACTTAAATAAATACAATGAATTTCAAGATCTTTCTGTATTTATTTTTGAAGTATTTAAATTGCCTTTATTGCAAAAAATTTATATTATGACCTTACATACCTTCATCTGCGCGCGTTACTTTTATTATTTAACCCTTTGTGATATCTATATAGATATCCAAATCGCTTTCCGGCTGTTTGTGCTTGGACGTCTTGAAACGTAATCTCTAGACCATTGTGTAGCTCAACGTGTCCTTGGAATAGACTAACTGCTATTTATTGACATTTATATGTATCAAATCCGAAGTGTATTGTTCACTTATATCTCGATAACGTCATCGTCATTTTATAAATCATCGTCTAGATTATGGCGCTAGATTGGAATACGATTTTACTTCTATAAAATTGTATCATTTGTTTTTTTCATTAACCTTCTTGCTCTCGGAACGCAACATATGAATGTTCTATTCTTTTCTCGTTATGTTTTGGTGTTTTTGAAGAATCGTGGCACCAAGAAGGTTTGCCTACATTGCACCTTGAAACTTAAATTATGAACGTCATTCACCGTTTTGCTTCCTAAATTTTGTGTTGGATACCTTGAAGCATCTTTTGTCATTTATTATACTATATTTTTATTTAATGCTCATATTGAGATTTATTTTTCATTGTTGTAAAATCCACAAGACATGTGTGTATATATATATATATATATATATATTGAGCCGTTAGGAAGTGTCGAAAAATATATTTAATGGAGAAACTCCTGGGGCAGTATACACAGGTCAAAACTTAAAAGTAAAACCTGCGTTTTTAAAATAAAATAGGCAAACCGGCACAGAAGTTGCAGGGGTATTTTAGTCATTTTACATTGGGTTTCAGGTCTCGGGCAAAATTAGAAAGTTGTCTGAAACGTCGTTTTGTATCAAAATGCTTTAGACTCCGAGTCTTGGAGATGTCGTTTATCGGGTCAATTAATCGGCTTATATTAAAAAGTTAAATCTGATTAAAAAATTAAAAAAAAAAATTCAGAACATGAGTTTTAATCATTTCTAAGAAGATTTGAGTTCACTTGAGATCGTGAAATTTTAACGAATATTATTTTACAACTAACTAATACTAGTTGCATGTGAAAATGTTTAAAAATAGAAACATTACAGGATTAGCAATTACCGGATTAATGGTGTAATTTGAAAATGAATAATATACTTTCTTAAAAGCATGTTGTGTCGAGTATCTTACATAGAATACACATATGAATTGATTTATTCTTTTTTATATATATGACTCATTTGTCATTCGATGTTATTTTATTTTTATTTTCTTCTAACCTTCCACTGATTTGGGTTAAGTTTCGAAGTTTGTCTTCACATTCTTCTTCGACATTCTTATCACGTGTCTCATGGCGTTTCCGTCTAACCTTATAACCTTTTGAAACCTTATTAACTTGTAACCATTTCATTGGTTGTTTTATGAGCTATTATTTGCCACTTTTTGCAAAACTTTGACTACTTTATACGTTGTCATAATGTCATATTATAAATAAATCTGATATTGTTTTACGATTATTTTCACCAATTGTTTTTACTTTGGTCTTAATACTTTTCGTAACACTAAAAGTTGCTTATTGATTATCTCACAAATTACTTGTATCCTATAAATTTATAAACCATTTTTAAATTCCATTTTATAAATGGCATGGTTTATATAAAGATAAGAAACGTAATACTTTTCGACGAAACGGAGCACTGCATTGCTAGCCCTAAATTATACATGGCCTGATCACCTATGTCTAATTTAGAAGGAGCCATGCTAGGCTGAATAGTAGTCACCTTAAAATTTTTGATAATAATCAACTTTTTACTTGTATTTATGATAAAGATAAATAAAATGAAAGTGGAAAGAAGTTTTGAAAACCTTTATATTTTATGCAAGTAGCGCAATTTCTATGCATCCGCATACGTTTTCTTACCTTTTCTTGAACGAATTATGCGCTTACGAATACGTTTTTACTCGACGATCGTTTTTCAACTTGTTACTTTATTTTATCTTATAACTGATTTCTTTTGACCGTTCGTCTAATTACTGACTGTTGATAAATGACTTGAAAGTCTCGATGTTTTATCCTTCCTTCTCGTCCAATCTTCTTTATGCGACTGGGTAGATCTTTAGAATGTCTCCGCACGTGAATAATGAATTATCACTAGAGTGATTTCCGTATATCCGGGATGACGTCCGTCACTCTCGTTTGTCTCGAAATCCACTCTTGTGAACTGTGCTTTGACTTCTCTCTTTAAACACTAACATCGTTCATTTGATTTATTTTAATTACAAGTGATTATTAGGAATTTTATTTTATTAAAATTTTTGTATGGATCTTATTTCCGATCATGTATCGACCACCGCTAAGTTAACGAGCTGATATTGGTGAACCATCAACCGCACTAACAAAATTGACAACTTGTTTAATCTATTATTTCTTATCGTCTTACCATCAACGCCTTTATTTTATTATTCTCTTTAAGAATTCATACGACATCTGCTTCGTCCTCTTTTGTACCATTGATTTAGTACTAATTGTTGACTATTATTTCCATTCGTATTCGTTTGTTATCTTCTCACATTTCGAAACCCGAATGTCCATATTTATTTTGGAATGATAAACACCTTTATGTATTCCTACAAGGTATTATAAAATTTTTATGGAACTTTTATACATTTTTCCGATGATTCTCAGTTATCGAAATAACCATCACATGTAAAAGGTCAAATTTATACATCATATTTTGTATAACTAAAACTAATGTTTAAATTGAAATTATGTTTTTATCTTTTGAAGTAATTGACTTATCATACTTTACTTTAAATGTAATGAAATTATCGGTTTAATTTATATTCCTAATAGTGATTTAATTTGGAAATTATATTCTCTAATTGTAACCATCAGTATGAGTTTAATTAATAAATTTATGTCATTCTTTCAAAGTTTCTTAAGACGACCAAATAAATTTTGAAACTATTTTACTTCTATTTTTGATGTATCATCTTTATCAAGAAAGTACCTCAACTGAGTTTTAAGGTAATACCAAATCCGGGACGGATAATTGTGACAAATTTTATTTTAATGATAATGTATAATTTATTCTTCGCTCTCATTTTTCTAGTATTGTGATTTATTATGTTTTACGGTTACGTGAGTCGAGATCCCTCGTTGATCGTCAACCTTAAATCATTTTACCACATCTTGTCCGTTTATGCGTTTATTGAATTCATTTTTATCTCGTTATGTTCCTCGTATTGAAGATTACTATTTTATTCTGAGTTTAAAACAAATCTCGGGAAGCAGTGTATAAGAAGAAACGATAAGTGTCACCAGGATTTATGCGTGTACCTGTGGAATGATTGAGGACCGAATCTCTTAATGAATGGAGTTAATAAATATGTTACAACCTCGAGGAGTATGTTGAAGCCGACACCGCAAGTGGAAAGACTCTGGAGATCAAGTGGTTATTATCAAGGGTTCGTTCAAGGTTTTCTCGATGATTAACGACGGAAATCTATACTTGATATTATTGTTCGACCTTTTATTTTTATGTACTTATGTGGTATGTGATCTAGTCAAATAATCGTAAGTTGTGAGAACTTGAGACGGCATCATCCGATGACGTCCGATCATGTAGAACATATATTATGTAATATCTTTTTGACTTTCAACGACGATGTTTATTGAGACTTTAATGCGCGTTGGCGAAAGTGAGATGGTGTCTTTGTATTATCTTTTGAGTGAGGACCCGCGTGTGAGCACCCTCCGATGACGAAAATGTTTTTCTTGTTAATTCTTTTTGATGTGTGTCCATGGCTATCCGGCCAGTGGCTATCCTTTAAATTGCAACATTCTTTTTAACTGGACTTACCCGAAAATCCTGTCACCTATTCTTGTCGTCGAATGAGCTTCGTGTGATTCATAAAATTTTCATGTGTCGAGCTTGACGGGTGACTGGTGGATAAGGATTTATTTATTCCTTTATGGTGAGATACAACTTGACGACAAGTTGCGTTTTGTAAAAGAACCAGTGGAGATTGTGGATCGAGATTCACGTGAGAACGTAAGGACTTCTTATTAAGGAATGTCGTCATCCTTCCGGGTAGTGAACAACTCGTGTATGAGGCGAGTTGAGCGCCGGGGACGTCGCTCCCTTAAGGTGGTGAGGATGTAAAACCCGTAAAAATAAGATCATAATTTAATTATATTTTCAATTATATTGAAGTATTTTATAACGTTAAATATTATTATGTTTAACGATTTAAGTTGAAACCAATATTAAATATTATATTTTAATATTTTGACGAGCAACGAGGACTACTAGTGATCGCGATACCGACGGATGCCAAAATTTTTATATTTTATTATCGATCGTTTCGATATTTAATACTCTCGACGATATCGTTTTAATTACGTATCGAGTCGTTATATTATTATTTTTCGTGTGCATTTAAACTTTTTAAAAGTATTTTTACGAAATCCAGTCCCATAAATATTTGTTAAATTGACTTTTAGTCATTTCCTGCTTTTTAACTAATATTTACATTTTAGCCCAAAACTATACACAATTTACAAGATTTACCCTAAACTTTTATACTATAAATTGAAGATTCTTACCAAATTCTTCCACTAACATAATAAACAAAAAAAATGTATATCATCACCATCCTCCCCTTTCTTGCCATAAAACAACATCAAACAAAAACACCCTTTGATTTAATTTTTAGTTTGAATCTTGCAAATCCAAGGTAAAACCCATTCCTATTATTTGATGGTGATCATTTTGATACCATTTTCACAAACATGTAACAACTTTCATTTTCTCAAATTATTTTCATGATGATCAAGATTGTTTGATCTATTTTTATGGGTATAAGAATGTGTTATTATTATTATTATTAGAACTTTGAGTGCATGCATGTGATTTTTTTTAACCAAGTGAGTTATAGGATGATACAAGTGTTAGGATTGGTTTATGATGATCTTAGGATGTTAAGTTGATGATAAAAATGATTGGTTTAGATCAAAAACATGATTTTGTGGGAGATTTTGAAAGGTGATTTTGGGCAGTAGGTTTGAGGCCATTTTCGAGGGTCTTAAGTCTGGATATAGGATGATATTATGGGATTATGTCGTAGAGAATTTCGTTAGCTTCGATTTGATATAAAGAAGGCCTTCCAACTCCAAACGAGGTGGAAGATACACTAGTTCGATTTTCGTGTACCGGGAGACGAGTGTCGACACAATCCGAAAATTTTTGTCGATATATGGATCGAATCTCGGGGACTATAAAATGAGTTTCAAAATGATTCAAGGGCTGTTCTCAGGCTCCAAGTTTAGTATTTTGAGTCTATTTTTAGAATCAAGTGGCGGTTTTACAAATGGAGTTGTTTAGAATGGTCAAAATGGTTTCGTAAGTCAAGGTCGCTAAACTGTCCGGATTTTGTGATTCAAAGATGAGTCGGGCAGGGAACTTTAGAAGTAAAACCTTTTAATGGGCTCTTGGGAGGACTTTCTACATATAGTAAGTGAGTTCTCTGAGTAGTATCATAAAAAGTTGATATGTCTAAATATGGGAAAACGGCTTGGACATTCGGTATGTTCCGGCAGATTTTTATTAAAGGCGTAGAATAATAAAATTAATATATAGGAGAGTGTAATAGTATCACTTGTATTGTTTTCTCTCGATTTTGTCGTGATTTTATGAGTCGAGTTTTATATTCTTATGTATGGGTTATTTCTCGAGTCTATTATTAATGAACGCACCTCATTTGATAGGTTGCGGTTCTCGTGTTTGAAAGGCATCATCTATCATCGGCGATCGTCTAATTACCACTATTGGCTAAGGTGAGTCTATAGCCTCGCTTTATACTAGTTATTAAATGATTTTTAACCCGCGAGGGGGAATACATGTTTTATAAACTTAGAACACAAGATTGTTATGGTATGCTTTGTCCCTCTATGAATGTACCCGTGGTTGCCTTTAAATTGCATTAAGTGATTGCCTTTGTTTAAACCTCAATTATGGACCGTTAATTAACCTATGATGGGTTAACCGCTAGTACAATTAATAGATCTATGGGGGAAGCCGCCCCGGTTTAGTTTTTGTGGACTTGTCATTGAAGCATAGGCCCGACCTCCACACTGTTTGAGCATATTGTATTGAGAAGTCAGGTATACGGCAATGTACCAATAATCTGGAGGTAACCGACAATTAATAAATCTCCTGTCTTATCAGACCTCTAAAGGGAGTGTCTAAGGGCTCGATTCCATGAGCTTATTGCAATTTATGCTATATACAATTATTATTGTTGATGCGAATTATTATTTGATGCTTGTTGCCTTTAAGCATGCCACGAACTTATAATCTTTGCTTGTGTTCAAAAATGATTATATAAACCTATAGATTCACTCGGCATTTTTGCTGATTGTTTTACTCACATGTATTTTAGGTAATCAAGAAGTGGAAGCTTGGAGGTCACGAGAATGAAGTTGTGCACTGCTATGTTATTCAAACACTTTGATTTATTTATCGTTCCATTTTTAAAACAAACTAATATGTTGTTTTAACTTATCTTTTGGTAACGATTACTTGGGACTACGCTACTCTGACAAATGTTTAGGAACGATAAATCTAAAACGTCTCTTTTCGAGTCGTTCTTTATAAATTATGTGTTGTTGTATCATTGTTTAGCACCCAAAGATGTATTCCGCTGCGTGTAAATTTAGGGGTGTTAAATTCCCAAAGAATACTAATTAATTTATTTTATGTGCAGGGCATTAAAAAGCAGGTTAATGATTATAGCTATTGAGATAGTGGATGCTCTAGGCACATGACTGGGAAGGAATATTATCTTACAAACTTCACTCCCATTAAGGATGGTGAAAAGTTTACTTTGGAGGCGGATATGGAACTATCACTGGCAAAGGAACTCTTCTCACCAACAATTTGCGTTTTGGAAACGTGTTTCTGGTAAAAGAACTTGACTATAATCTGTTTAGTGTATCACAGGTTTGTGATAACAAAAATAAGGTTCTTTTTACTGATATTGAATGCTTGGTGTTGAGTAAAGATTTTAAATTACCAGATGAGAAATTCATTGATTATAGAACACCTAGGCATAAGAACATTTATAATGTGAATCTTAATGTAATTAGGATGAATAATAATTTGTCATGTCTATATGTTAAGGCTTCAGTTGATGAGAGTAATCTTTGGCACAGAAGATTAGGGCACATTAATTTTAAAAATATAAACAGACTTGTAAGACATGGTTTAGTTGATGGTTTGCCTGAAAGGCTTTCCAGAATGACCACTCTTGTGATGCATGCCTCAAAGGCAAACAGCACAAGGTCTCATTTAAGTCTAAACAGGTGCACTCTAGTTCTAAACCACTTCACTTGCTGCATATGGACTTGTTTGGTCCAACTAATATAGAAAACTTAAATGGTAAATCTTACTGTTTTGTCATAACTGATGACTTTTCTAGAGTTACTTGGACATTCTTTTTAGCTTTGAAAAGTGACACTTCTGATACTTTGATTAACTTCATTACCTAAATTGAAAAGAAGTCTGGTAATGAGGTTAAGATGCTTAGAAGTGATAATGGTGGTGAGTTTAGAAATAAGTTATTAGATGACTTTTGTGCCAAGAAAGGGATTACTAGACAGTTTAGTGTAGCTAGAACCCCACAGCAAAATGGGGTAGCTAAGAGAAAGAATAGAACCCTCATAGAAGCTGCCAGGACTATGTTGGCTGATGCTCACTTTCCCATTGCTTTTTGGGCTGAGGTTGTGAATACAGCTTGTTATGTTCAGAATAGGGCATTAGTGAACAAGATTCACAACAAAACACCTTATGAATTACTTTGGGGAAGGAAACCTAATATTGGTTTTCTTAAACCTTTTGGATGTCATGTAGTTGTGTTGGATACTAGTGATGCCTTAGGTAAGTTTAGTGCTAAAGGTGATGAAGGTTACTTCATGGGTTATTCAGTGCAGAGTAGAAGATATAGAGTTTACCTTAAGAAAGGAAAACGTATACTTGAAAAAGTACATGTTAGGTCTTTAGAAAGTAAACCTAGTGATCCTGAAAGTGGTCCAAATTGGTTATTTGACTTGGAACCTCTATCTAGGACTTTGAATTATATGCCTGTTACTAATCCAAACATTGTGAAGGTAACTTCAAATGTTGTGGAAGAATCAGTTGTTGATGTTTCAGGTAAACAGGTTGATGAAGAGGTTGGATCACAAGTAGACAAATCAGCACCCATACTTGAGTATGTTACCATTCCCATATGGACAGATGCAGTTGCTGCTGTTGCTACAGCTGGAAAGGAAAAAGGTGGTCCCCCAAGTATCACCAGTTGACAACATGCATGATCCTTCAGGCGCTGACAAAGGAAATTCTGGCGCTGTCAAGACAAATTCAGGTGGTGATGGCTCAAACGTTGACAGCTTTGGTCCAGGCGTTGACAGATCTTTTGACCATATTTTCTCTTCCAATAATTTTGAACAAGGTGGACCTTCAAATAGAAATGGAGAGGTTCATTCAGATGATGATGGAAAAGAGTCTGAAGAGGATATTGGTAACATGGAAGATGAGATTAAGGACAACACACTTATTGAGGGAGGAGTGCTTACTTCTACAATCAAAAATCACCCTCCTTCTCTAATTATTGGTGATGTGATGACTCCTGTGAAAACTAGAAGATCTCATCAGAATCTTGGTGGATTTATTGCCAATATTCACAAGAAGGTTGATACCCCTCTTGTTCAAGCATGTTTGTTTGCCTGTTTTCTATCACAACAGGAACCCAAGAAGATTTTTGATGCTCTCAAAGAACCAATTTGCGTGGAAGCAATGCAAGATGAACTTCACCAATTTGCTATCCAGGATGTTTGGGAGTTGGTTGATTGTCCACGACATGTCAGACCTATTTGGACAAGATGATTTCTTAGGTACAAAAAGGATGAAAGAGGCATTGTGCTCAGAAACAAGGCACGTTTAGTGGCTCAAGGATATACACAAGAGGAAGGGATAGACTATGAGGAGGTCTTTACACCTGTTGCAAGGATTGAGGCTATAAGGATTTTTCTAGCCTATGCTTCCTGCATGGGCTTTACAGTCTATCAAATGGATGTGAAGAGTGCTTTTCTTTATGGCACAATTGAAGAGGAGGTTTATGTTATGCAGCCTCCTGGTTAGGAAGATTCAGAACATCCAGACAAGGTGCATAGAGTGAAGAAAGCTATGTATGGACTTCATCAAGCCCCAAGAGTATGATATGGCACATTGTCCACCTATTTGGTGGAAAATGGATTCAAAAGGGGCACCATAGACCAGACCTTGTTTACAAAGAAGACTGGTAAGGATTTCTTACTTGTACATGTCTATGTGGATGATATCATCTTTGGCTCTTCTAGTCAAAAGATGAGTGAAGATTTTTCCAAACTTATGACAGACAAGTTCAAGATGAGTGTAATGGGAGAGATGAACTTCTTTCTAGGGTTACAAGTACAGCATAAATAAGATGGTATCTTCATTTCTCAAGATAAATATGTAGAAGAAATCTTGAAGAAGTTTGGCTTTTCTCCATATGAGAAAAGGACTAGCACACCTATGGATAGGGAACACGCTTGGGGAAAAGTTGGAGATGGAAAAGAAGTGGATGTCAGGCATTATAGGTCAATGATTGGTTCATTGATGTATCTCACAGCTTCAAGACCTGACATTATGTTTGCTGTGTGTGCATGTGCACGGCATCAAGTGACTCCTAAAGAGTGTCATCTTCATGTTGTCAAGAGAATCTTTAGATACCTTAGATGTTATCTAGACCTGGGATTATGGTATCCAAAAGATTCCTCATTAGAGCTTATTGCATATTCAGACAGTGATTATGGTGGTGGCAAATTTGATAGAAAATCCACAACTAGTGGATGCCAGTTTCTTGGGAGTAGATTGATATCTTGGAAATGCAAGAAACAAACAGTGGTGGCCAATTCTACAACTGAAGCAGAGTATGTAGCTGCAGCTGCTTGTTGTGGACAAGTCTTATGGATTCAGAACCAGCTGTTGGATTATGGGTATAATTTCATGCATACCAAGATATTTGTATACAATAACAGTACTTTATGCATTATTAAAAATCCTGTACATCACTCTAAAACAAAACATATAGAAATTGGACATCATTTTATAAGAGATTGTTTTGAAAAAGGTTTAATACAACCAGATAGGGTTGACACAGAAGAAAATGTGTCTGATTTATTAACTAAACCTTTTGATACTCGAAGATTTCAATAGTTGGTAGCAAGTATTAGAATGATCAATCTCACTTAATATGTGTTTTGGGATCATATTGTAAAAGTATGTACAGGATATGCATTGTTATTGGTCTTTAAGTGAAATTAGATTTTCCACTTTATTTGTCTAACGCTGACAAAGGTTATCTTAACGCTGATAAGTGTTATCGTGATGTTGTCAGCAACATGTTAGTTTTGTTGTTTTTGATCTAATTGTGTAGGTGTTGTTAGCATTGTACCATTGGATACAGAGTTTCTTATGGATTCTTGGAGCATTATTGGAGCATGTTTTAATTTATGGATGATGGTTGGAATATTTATATTCCTATCTTGACATAAATTTTTATTTACATGCATAATATTTGGCAACTTATGTATCATAGTTTAAGGGGAGGTTTAGGAACCTTTTAGGACTTTTTGGGTATTCTTATAATGCTCTTATCACAATTCTAGATTGTGTCCACTTGTGAGTATGACTTAGTTTACTAACTCATGAGGCACTGTAGCATGCAAAGTTGATATACTATGCATGTTGCCAAGACTTTTTGGCCTAGAATTGGATGTGGTCTGTTGGGAGAGTTGGGTATGATTTATATTGGGCTTAACAGGGAAGTTACAAAGGATTTTATACGATAACTTCACTGTTAAGAACCTTGGTTAGCAAGGGACACTAGAGGACTGTTATGTTTATCTTGCATAAGCAAGTGTGCATGATTGGACAGTGCTTGCCAGCCTATGGTAATTTTCAGTTTATAGGTTATCTTCACTAGGATAAATTACTTTGTTAAGGTCCTTTTTCATTTTTATTATTTTTATTTTTGGACGTTGACAGATATATTTCCAAACGTTGTTATGACCAATTTAGACATTGACATGGCTTTTACCAATGTTGACAAGAATATAGCCATTGGGCGTTGATAGGTTACTTTTTACCGTTGACACTCATTGGGTCCTACCCAGTTGTTATTTTTTACGAAAATTGGAGCTGTAATTTTGGGAGTTGATAACTTTTAATTAATGCACAAGATAACTTATTTTCTTTCAATAATTTCATCATTATATTTTTAAAATACTTGCCTCATTTTTTACCAATCACATGTGCCTATATCTCCTATAAATTTGGCTCCTTCTTTTTAAACAGGGTACTCTCATATTCTTGTCTAACAACTATTCTCCTATAATTCATCTTTTATAACCTTTCACAAACAGCTTTCTACATCAATGGCGCCTAAGTTTAAACCAAGTGACTTGGTATTGGGATTTAGAAGTCAGCATAATATGATTGCTTATTTGGTAGCTGATGATGCTCTGTTTCCTCAATACACCCAGATGGTGGCGTATTTGAATGCATCTCCACTTAGGTATGCACTTTCTCATGCTCCTCTCATCCCTGTCACTCATATTAAACAGTTTTGGAACACTGTCAGTTCCTCAACGCTTAATAATGTGACTACATTAACTGTCTATGGGTAGTTACTGAAGCCTTGGTTCGCCAGGCTTTGCATCTTAATGATGCAGATGGTATAACCACTCTAGCTGTAACACCCCATTTTGGAAATGGAAATATCACAGTAATTATGGCGTGTCATCAAAGCATACAAGGTAAAATGTCTAAACATTACTTGACCATATAAAGGAAAATACCGGAATCAAACATCGGTAGTCCAAAAGTAAAGCTCATCACACACAAACATAGGATAGTAAGGAATAAGGACGAAACAATGTCCAAAGCATAAGTATCATAAAGGAAAGAAATGCATAATGTAAAGAAGGCTAGACAGCTTCCAGTCCATATGCACGTACTCTTAGTGTCTACGAGCGTCCCTGAGTACCTGCCGTTTTGGGAACATAGAAAAGGAAAACGGCTGAGCAATACGCTCAGTGCACGGATGTACAATAAAGCATGAATAGGATAAGAATATAACATAATAACAGCGGAAGAAACTAAGTCCCGAGTAACCTGGTTAAGTCTTAATAAAACTGGTTTAATAGTTTGAAAGTCTTATGTTTATCTTATAAAACTGTTTGTCATATTTTACCATTTAGCCAATATAGGTCATGAATATCCACCGTGCATGAATAATTGGAGGGGTGACCTCATCATGCAAATTAGAGGGGTTGCCTCTAATTTAATATACTGGTTTTATGGGTAGGAGGGATCAGCTCCTTGTGAAGGATGCAAGGCACACACCACATTCACCATGTAATCCTGAATAAAAACGTGTAACTAGGATGCACCCATACGCCCCACATGATAAATAAAATAAATGGCCAAAAGCTGAAGGGACGCCACGAGCAATCACTCCGCCGTGGTGAAGTCATAACATCAGTGCCTCTAATGTTATGGTTATGGTACCTCCATAACTAGGTGAAACTGGTCATGCATGTATATGGCTATAGGTAATCATATTTAGAACATAAGCAATCAAACTCATACTTATACTACGGGAAAACAGTTGGCTGCATACGGGGAAATCCTAATAAGGAAAGAATGTCCATACTGAAAGGACGGGAATCCGTACCTTATGTCCAGTGAACGAGAACGATGAACTGCGAGAATCCTACTTCCGAAACACTAATGCTACATAAATACGTACATGAAATAAGTATCTGCTTACTACATACATAGCTGGTTTTATATCATGTCTTAGCTTATTTTATGTGTTCTTACTATTTACACTGTTTAAAGCCTTAAACTGTGTTAAATCTTATATTCTGTTCAATCTGATTAAGTATTTCTGATATTTCATGTGTTATTATACTTACCGTGTAATAATAAGTAACTTTCCAAAAATAGCAGGTTTCCTAAAATAGAAAGTTTCCAAAAATAGAAAGTTACCAAAAATAGAAAGTTTCCAAAAATAGAAAGTCTCCAAAAATAGAAAGTTTCCAAAAATAGAAAGTTTCCAAAAATAGAAAGTTTCCAAAAATAGATTTACTGCCTAAAATAGATAAGTTTCTAAAAATAGAAAGTTTCCATAAATAGATTAGCTGCCTTAATTAAATAAGTTTCCATAAATAGATTAGCTGCCTTAAATAATTAAGTTTCTAAAAATAGCTGGTTTCCATAAATAAAATAGCTGCCTTATTTAATTAAGTTTCTAAAAATAGAAAGTTTCCATAATTAGAAATAAGCTGGTTAAATAAGCTAAGTAAATAAGCTAAGTAAATAAGCCTAAGTGTTTTCATGATTATATCCTAAGTCATATGATATATTATATAGTTTAATAATTATTTCATGTAATTTAATTAAACTATAGGTTATAATATTTAATTAAAGTATGACATGTTTTTAATTAAATATAAATAAATACTTAGGTTAAAATATGTATTATTAAATACTAATAATATAACCTAAGTCATGTTTAATTAATTAATTATATCCATGGTTTTTAAAATAATTAATTAATTATAAGTCTTAATAATATAAATACTTAGGTTAAAAATAATTCATGTTTATTATAATTAGTTAACCTAAGTCATGTTATTAAATTAAATACATCTTATTAATTTAATTCTTAACATAAGTTTATAACATAAACACTAACATAATCATGATCCGGATCTAAGCCTAAAAACATGCACCGGATATGAAACAACACCGTACCCCGAACCAAATCGGGGTACCCCCTTGCTGCCGTGGGACCCACACGCACTAACCAAGACCAAAAAGGTCTTGGTGGTGGTCGGCTAAGAACAAACCGAACCCCCTTGGGGTCGGTTATACCTTGCGGCCCAAAACAAACACCCCTTAGATCGACCCCTTTTGATTAATTAATGATCAAACATGTTAGATCTAGGTTTAATTAATGTGTTTTTATAAAAACATCACGTGTTCTTAATTAATAAAAGATTAATTAAAAAGAAAAATAAGTTAAAAAGGTTTTACCGTATTCGTGGATCAAGAGGGTGAAGAACAAACACGAACAACCAATAAATCAACAAGATCCAAGATCAAACTCACCTTCTATGGTGGTTTGTAGGTGGCGGCATAAGGAAGGAGGAGGAGAAGGGTTTTTAGGTTTTCTTGAAATTCTTCTGAAAAGTAATTTTGAGTAGTAAAATTACTTAACCCTTCCTTTTAGTAAAATTAACAATGGGCTTGGCCCATTGTCCTTATTTTGGCCGCGGGCAGGGACTCCTTTGTGGGGTTCCCGTACCTCGTTTCGTGTCTTGTAATTTCGTACACATTTATGCTTAATTATGTTCGTGTATTAAATGTTCTCGTTACGTAAATACTATACTCTTATATATTTAATTACCCTCGTATTAAATATATATACGTAATTAATAATAACTCATGTTTTCATTACGCTTGTGATTCCGTGATCGTATGTTCGTGATTAATTATTGCTAAATAATTATTACGTGATCGTTCATATAAAATACTTATCGTGTTCTAACACGTACGTAATACATAAACTCCTAATACGTAATCGTAATCATTCTATATTAGGAAAGTTTTTAACTAGTACGTATGAACTTAAGGTACTATGCATGGTAAAAGCATGCGGGTTTTACAACTCTTCCCCCCTAAAAGAATAATTCGTCCCCGAATTATAGATAAAGTAAACTGGAAAAGAAGAACATACCCGAATTCAAAATACGAAATGAGGGTAAGAAGCCCAGATAGACTCCTATGTTTCCCAAGTGGCTTCCCGCTCGGTATGATCCCTCCATAGAATTTTGACGAATGGAATCGTCTTCTTTCTCATGACTCGTTCTTGCCTGTCAAGAACTCGTTCGGGTTCTTCTATAAAAGTAAGATCTTCACGTATCTGTTCCAGTGGATACTGAACCATGTGAAGGGGATGATATTGGTACCCTCTGAGTAAGGAAACATGAAACACATTGTGCACATGCGAAAGCTGCGGAGGTAACGCCAATTGGTAAGATACTTCACCGACTCGTTCAATGATATCAAACGGTCCGATGAAACGAGGACTGAGCTTCCCTTTAATCCCGAAGCGTCTAACACCACGTGCCGGCGAAACCTTAAGGAAGACGTGATCTCCTACGTTAAAGTGTAAATCCCTACGATGCTTGTCGGCGTAACTCTTTTGACGTGACCGTGCCTCCTGAATCTTCTGCCTAGCTACTGCGATCTTCTCGTTTGTCATCTCTATGATTTCTGGTCCTTCGAGTGTTCGCTCGCCAACCTGATCCCAGCAGATTGGGGAGCGACACTTTCTGCCATACAACATCTCAAATGGAGCACACTTGATGCTCGCGTGCCAGCTGTTGTTGTACGCAAACTCCACCAAACAGATGTATTCGTCCCAATCACCCGTCTATTCCAACGCACATGACCTCAACATATCTTCCAATGTCTGAATGGTTCGCTCCGACTGTCCCTTCGTTTGAGGATGAAAAGCCGTGCTAAGCTTAAGTTGTGTTCCCCAAGCTTTCTGCAGACTTTTCCAAAAGCGCGAAGTGAATCGAGGATCTCTGTCTGAGACGATGCTGGATGGTGCACCGTGTAGTCTCATGATCTCTCGTCTGTACGTATCTGCGAGTTTACTTACCGGATCTTCTTTGCGGATCGGTAAGAAATGAGCTGATTTGGTAAGTCGGTCAACGATAACCCAAATTGCATCATGCTTCCTTTTGGTAGGCGGAAGACCGGTAAAAAAATACATGGTGATTTTGTCCCACTTCCACTCTGGAATATCTAACGGTTGAAGGAGACCGCCAGATCACTGATGCTCGATCTTAACCTGCTGGCAGGTAAGACATTTGGAGACGTAAGTTGCCACATCCTGTTTCATACCACTCCACCAAAAGTACTGCTTGATGTCATGGTACATTTTGGTTGAACCAGGATGTATCGAGAATGGGGAGCTATGAGCTTCTGCTAGCAAAGCTTCCCGGAGTTCTTGGTCATCAGGAACACAAAGTCTAGTTCCCTGCCATACGATACCTTCTGCATCTACTCTGAATTCTGTCTGCTTCTCCAAATTCTGTATTATCGCCCATATTTCTCCGTCATCTTTCTGAGCTTCCTTGATCTTAGATAGTAACTCGGGTTCTACTCTAAGATTAGCCCAGTAACCATGTTGTCCACGTACCATGATCTCGATGTCTAGTCGCTCCAAGTCTCTTATGATTTCCTCTTCGATTCTAATGCTGTTGATCATTCCGGACTTCCTGCTAAGGGCATCTGCTACTATATTTGCCTTTCTGGGATGATACTGTAGATTAATGTCATAATCCTTCAACAGCTCTAACCATCTTCTCTGCCTCATGTTCAATTCACGCTGAGTGAAGATGTACTTCAAACTCTTGTGGTCCGTGAAAATGTCACATGATTCTCCATATAAGTAGTGTCTCCATATCTTCAATGCAAACACGACTGCAGCAAGTTCCAGATCGTGCGTGGGGTAATTCTCTTCATAAGGCTTAAGCTGCCGTGAAGCGTACGCGATCACTTTCCCATGTTGCATGAGAACACAGCCAAGTCCCTTCCCCGATGCATCGCTGTAGATTTGAAATCCACCCGTACCAGATGGTAGAGTAAGAATAGGTGCAGATACTAGCTTCTGCTTCAGGTCTTCAAAGCTCTTCTCTCGATCTTCAGTCCAGACGAATTTCTCCCCTTTCCGCATCAGTTTGGTCAATAGTAGTGCTAAGCGGGAAAAGTTCTCTACGAACCTACGGTAATAGCCAGCTAAGCCTAAGAAACTGCGGACTTCCGTCGCTGATGTCGGCCTCGGCCACTTAGTGATGGCCTCAAGCTTCGCTGGATCCATAGTGATTCCTTCTGCTGATATAATGTGACCTAAGAATGCCACCTTGTCTAACCAGAACTCACACTTGGAGAATTTAGCATACAGCTGCTTCTGGCAAAGAATCTGTAGTACTGTACGAAGATGGTCTTCGTGTTCCTCCTTGGACTTTGAGAAAATCAGGATGTCATCGATGAAAACAATGACGAATTTGTCCAGAAATTCATGGAAGATTCTGTTCATCAGATCCATGAACACTGCTGGAGCATTGGTCAGGCCAAATGGCATAACTACAAACTCGTAGTGGCCATAACGAGTACGAAAGACAGTCTTAGCAATATCCTGCTCCTTGACTCGTAACTGATGATAGCCTCACCTAAGATCGATCTTGGAGAAGTGTTTGGCCCCTTGGAGTTGGTCAAACAGATCGTCAATGCGTGGCAGTGGATACCTATTCCGAATAGTAATCTTGTTGAGCTCGCGATAGTCTATGCAAAGACGCATACTGCCGTCCTTCTTCTTAACAAACAAAACCGGTGCGCCCCATGGAGATGCGCTCGGTCGAATAAAACCTCGTTCAAGAAGTTCTTGCAGTTGATCCTTCAGCTCTATGGGAGCCATGCGATAAGGAGCCTTGGAGATTGGTTCAGCTCCTGGAACCAGCTCGATACTGAATTCCACTTCTCGTGCAGGTGGTATGCCCGGAAGTTCTGCTGGAAACACGTCTTGGAATTCCGACACTATAGGTTGATCCTGAATCAATGGAGATTCAGCATCCATGTCGTGAACCGTAGCTATGTAACCCTCGCAGCCATGTGACAGTAGTGCACGCGCTTGCAGGGTGGATATGATTTGTACAGACCGTCCGGGTATGAACCCATTATGAATGTACTCTGGTGCATTGACATCACCGAAGATAACTCGATATGAATGGCAGTCTATAGTAGCATGATATTTGGATAGCCAATCCATGCCCAAAATCATGTCGAAGTCATTCATGTCCAGCGGAAGTGCGTCGACAGGTCGAACCTTATCATCAAATTCTAGGGGAAGACTCTTGTATACATGGGTGATTAATACAGAGTCCCTCAAAGGCGTGGAAATAGTAAGCCTATTTTCTAGTGGCAAGGGAGGCATCCTAATGTTCTTAGCATAAGCAGTAGAAATAACCGAGTGAGTAGCACCCGTATCGAAAAGAACACATGCAGCGCGACCATACATATACAAGATTCCAGTGATGGTACCTGTAGACTTGTTGGCCTGGTCTCGAGATGTCGTGTAGACACGCCCGGCTGTAGGAGGCGGCTTGGTATCAGCATGTCCTGATGTACCCTCCATCTCGCCCTTACGGCAATCCTTCATAATATGGCCAGGAAGACCACACTTGAAGCACGCGTCAGTATTACGGCGACATGGTCCTGGGTGCCTACGGCGGCAAGTAGAGCAAAGAGGATGAGTGTATCCTCCAGCAGGTGCTCTGGCTGGCTAAGGACCTGATAAAACATTTTACATGAGACATAATAGTTGGGTACAAAGTACGAAGCGGATAATCGTAAGATTGAATACCAGTGATAGCTGGACGGCTAGGCTGCGAACCTCTCTGGTTCTGGTCCCTACCGTTTCCATGGTTCCTGGTAGAAGTTTGCTTAAAGTGTCAGAATATGAGTCATAACATACAACATAAGGAATTTCATAAGTATTAGGACCTGCTGTTGCTGGATTGCCCGACGTTGTTACGGTAATTGTCATTACCGCCACGCCTATCCGTAGCAGATCGGTCACTAGTCTGACCGTTTCCCTTAGGCTGATGAGGCTGCTGCTGAGTAGCCGGCTGAGACCGGTCCCCAGTTTTCTGCCTGGAAGATACATTTAAAGAGATGAATAATTGACATATGGAAGATATACGGATTGATCACCGCTTTAATATGAAGGTTTACCTCTTGTCGGGTCTTTCAGCTTCCCCGAACTCATCCCTCTCCTACAGCATCTCTAGTTTCCGTGCTGCATCGGCCACTTGTGCTACAGTATTGAACGTAGCACACACCAGATTGTTTGCGACCGATGTGCGAAGAGCCCATCTGAAGTGATGTGCCTGCTCTTCAGGAGTACCTGCTGCCGCACCAAGGAAACCAGCCAAGCGAAGAAAGCGCTGCATAAACTCATTGCTATTCTCCCTAGCCCTCTGACGGATCCCATGGTACTCTCTCTTGAGTTTGTCCTGCTCAGCCTTGGGAAAGAACTGCTCCATCACCCTGTCCTTGAACTGAGCCCAGGTCAAACCAGCAACCCACTCATCACCACCTTCAGATTGCATCAAAGCTAACCACCAGTTAAGTACATCGCCTTCGAACCGATAGCATGCCAACCTCGCCTTGTATGCGGGGTCACAGCCCATAGCGTTGAAGATCTTCTCGATGTGAGCCAACCAGCTTTCAGCATCGTTGGGGCTATCTGTCTTCTCAAAAGCTCGAGGGCGGAGCTTGTTGAATCTCTCCAGCCATACTGCTAATGTCACTGGAGGAGGAGGAGGAGGTGGCTGATTGTGCTGCTGCTGATTGTTGGCAGCTTGAACTTCAGCACGGATGTCATTCCTCAGTTGAGGAAGCAAGGCTTGCATGGCAGCCTGAATTGCAGCATTAAGCTGCTCCTGTTCGCGTGTGAGAACCATCTGACAGTATAACATAAAACATATGATTAACAGTTCAAAACATAAAATATAAAATATATACATGAAAAAAAATTTATACTAAAAAATTTCACGAGAAAAATTTTATGCAAGAAAATTTTTGTATGAATGCATGATGCAGTTCTATGAAAACTTTGGATGCTCGAGAGTGAACGCCTCTGGTCAGTTCACTCAAAACAAAAGACATATCGAGGGGACGCCTATGGGTCGGTCCCAAATCTAAAAGTTTCGATAAAACACATGCGACTAAATAGGGCCAGTCCTGTACCAACCATTACTTAGTCAAAAACCCTGTAACAATGACATATATATGTATGCTTAAAAATGATGAATGCATGAAAACAACTGTCAGTTCTAGGAAGACCGTAGTGACTACCCACTAATCACAGGTCATATTTGAGAGCCTACAGGTCGAAGCCTTAGCTCTGATACCATAATTGTAACACCCCATTTTGGAAATGGAAATATCACAGTAATTATGGCGTGTCATCAAAGCATAAAAGGTAAAATGTCTAAACATTACTTGACCATATAAAGGAAAATACTGGAATCAAACATCGGTAGTCCAAAAGTAAAGCTCATCACACACAAACATAGTATAGTAAGGAATAAGGACGAAACAATGTCCAAAGCATAAGTATCATAAAGGAAAGAAATGCATAATGTAAAGAAGGCTAGACAGCTTCCAGTCCATATGCACGTACTCTTAGTGTCTACGAGCGTCCCTGAGTACCTGCCGTTTTGGGAACATAGAAAAGGAAAACGGCTGAGCAATATGCTCAGTGCACGGATGTACAATAAAGCATGAATAGGATAAGCATATAACATAATAACAGCGGAAGAAACTAAGTCCCGAGTAACCTGGTTAAGTCTTAATAAAACTGGTTTTATAGTTTGAAAGTCTTATGTTTATCTTATAAAACTGTTTGTCATATTTTACCATTTAGCCAATATAGGTCATGAATATCCACCGTGCATGAATAATTGGAGGGGTGACCTCATCATGCAAATTAGAGGGGTTGCCTCTAATTTAATATACTGGTTTTATGGGTAGGAGGGATCAGCTCCTTGTGAAGGATGCAAGGCACACACCACATTCACCATGTAATCCTGAATAAAAACGTGTAACTAGGATGCACCCATACGCCCCACATGATAAATAAAATAAATGGCCAAAAGCTAAAGGGACGCCACGAGCAATCACTCCGCCGTGTTGAAGTCATAACATCAGTGCCTCTAATGTTATGGTTATGGTACCTCCATAACTAGGTGAAACTGGTAATGCATGTATATGGCTATAGGTAATCATATTTAAAACATAAGCAATCAAACTCATACTTATACTACGGGAAAACAGTTGGCTACATACGGGGAAATCCTAATAAGGAAAGAATGTCCATACTGAAAGGACGGGAATCCGTACCTTATGTCCAGTGAACGAGAACGATGAACTGCGAGAATCCTACTTCCGAAACACTAATGCTACATAAATACGTACATGAAATAAGTATCTGCTTACTACATACATAGCTGGTTTTATATCATGTCTTAGCTTATTTTAGGTGTTCTTACTATTTACACTGTTTAAAGCCATAAACTGTGTTAAATCTTATATTATGTTCAATCTGATTAAGTATTTCTGATATTTCATGTGTTATTATACTTACTGTGTAATAATAAGTAACTTTCCAAAAATAGCAGGTTTCCTAAAATAGAAAGTT
Organism: Glebionis coronaria; assembly: GCA_025667525.1. NCBI lineage: Eukaryota > Viridiplantae > Streptophyta > Magnoliopsida > Asterales > Asteraceae > Glebionis > Glebionis coronaria. Next base: position 284,813,254 of record CM046875.1, read on the forward strand.
TCCAAAAATAGAAAGTTACCAAAAATAGAAAGTTTCCAAAAATAGAAAGTTTCCAAAAATAGAAAGTCTCCAAAAATAGAAAGTTTCTAAAAATAGAAAGTTTCCAAAAATAGAAAGTTTCCAAAAATAGATTTACTGCCTAAAATAGATAAGTTTCTAAAAATAGAAAGTTTCCATAAATAGATTAGCTGCCTTAATTAAATAAGTTTCCATAAATAGATTAGCTGCCTTAAATAATTAAGTTTCTAAAAATAGCTGGTTTCCATAAATAAAATAGCTGCCTTATTTAATTAAGTTTCTAAAAATAGAAAGTTTCCATAATCAGAAATAAGCTGGTTAAATAAGCTAAGTAAATAAGCCTAAGTGTTTTCATGATTATATCCTAAGTCATATGATATATTATATACTTTAATAATTATTTCATGTAATTTAATTAAACTATAGGTTATAATATTTAATTATAGTATGACATGTTTTTAATTAAATATAAATAAATACTTAGGTTAAAATATGTATTATTAAATACTAATAATATAACCTAAGTCATTTTTAATTAATTAATTATATCCATGGTTTTTAAAATAATTAATTAATTATAAGTCTTAATAATATAAATACTAAGGTTAAAAATAATTCATGTTTATTATAATTAGTTAACCTAAGTCATGTTATTAAATTAATTACATCTTATTAATTTAATTCTTAACATAAGTTTATAACATAAACACTAACATAATCATGATCCGGATCTAAGCCTAAAAACATGCACCGGATATGAAACAACACCGAACCTCGAACCAAATCGGGGTACGCCCTTGCTGCCGTGGGACCCACACGCACCAACCAAGACCAAAAAGGTCTTGGTGGTGGTCGGCTAAGAACAAACCGAACCCCCTTGGGGTCGGTTATACCTTGCGGCCCAAAACAAACACCCCTTAGATAAACCCCTTTTGATTAATTAATGATCAAACATGTTAGATCTAGGTTTAATTAATGTGTTTTTTTAAAAACATCACGTGTTCTTAATTAATAAAAGATTAATTAAAAAGAAAAATAAGTTAAAAAGGTTTTACCGTATTCGTGAATCAAGAGGGTGAAGAACAAACACGAACAACCAATAATTCAACAAGATCCAAGATCAAACTCACCTTCTATGGTGGTTTGTAGGTGGCGGCACAAGGAAGGAGGAGGAGAAGGGTTTTTAGGTTTTCTTGAAATTCTTCTGTAAAAGTAATTTTGAGTAGTAAAATTACTTAACCCTTCCTTTTAGTAAAATTGACAATGGGCTTGGCCCATTGTCCTTATTTTGGCCGCGGGTAGGGACTCCCTTGTGGGGTTCTCGTACCTCGTTTCGTGTCTTGTAATTTCGTACACATTTATGTTTAATTATGTTCGTGTTTTAAATGTTCTCGTTACGTAAATACCATACTCTTATATATTTAATTACGCTCGTATTAAATATATATACGTAATTAATAATAACTCATGTTTTAATTACGCTCGTGATTCCGTGATCGTATGTTCGTGATTAATTATTGCTAAATAATTATTACGTGATCGTTCATATAAAATACTTATCGTGTTCTAACACGTACGTAATACATAAACTCCTACGTAATCGTAATCATGCTATATTAGGAAAGTTTTTAACTAGTATGTACGAACTTAAGGTACTATGCATGGTAAAAGCATGCGGGTTTTACAACTCTTCCCCCCTAAAAGAATAATTCGTCCCCGAATTATAGATAAAGTAAACTGGAAAAGAAGAACATACCCGAATTCAAAATATGAAATGAGGGTAAGAAGCCCGGATAGACTCCTCTGTTTCCCAAGTGGCTTCCCGCTCGGTATGATCCCTCCATAGAATTTTGACGAATGGAATCGTCTTCTTTCTCATGACTCGTTCTTGCCTGTCAAGAACTCGTTCGGGTTCTTCTATAAAAGTAAGATCTTCATGTATCTGTTCCATTGGATACTGAACCATGTGAAGGGGATGATATTGGTACCCTCTGAGTAAGGAAACATGAAACACATTGTGCACATGCGAAAGCTGCGGAGGTAACGCCAATCGGTAAGATACTTGACTGACTCGGTCAATGATATCAAACGGTCCGATGAAACGAGGACTGAGCTTCCCTTTAATCCCAAAGCGTCTAACACCACGTGCCGGCGAAACCTTAAGGAAGACGTGATCTCCTACGTTAAAGTGTAAATCCCTATGATGCTTGTCGGCGTAACTCTTTTGACGTGACCGTGCCTCCTGAATCTTATGCCTAGCTACTGCAATCTTCTCGTTTGTCATCTCTATGATTTCTGGTCCTTCGAGTGTTCGCTCACCAACCTGATCCCAGCAGATTGGGGCGCGACACTTTCTGCCATACAACATCTCAAATGGAGCACACTTGATGCTCGCGTGTCAGCTGTTGTTGTACGCAAACTCCACCAAACAGATGTATTCGTCGCAATCACCCGTCCATTCCAACGCACATGACCTTAACATATCTTCCAATGTCTGAATGGTTCGCTCCGACTGTCCATCCGTTTGAGGATGAAAAGCCGTGCTAAGCTTAAGTTGTGTTCCCCAAGCTTTCTGCAGACTTTTCCAAAAGCGCGAAGTGAATCGAGGATCTCTGTCTGAGACGATGCTGGATAGTGCACCGTGTAGTCTCATGATCTCTCGTCTGTACGTATCTGCGAGTTTACTTACCGGATCTTCCTTGCGGATCGGTAAGAAATGAACTGATTTGGTAAGTCGACCAACGATAACCCAAATTGCATCATGCTTCCTTTTGGTAGGCGGAAGACCGGTAACAAAATCCATGGTGATTTTGTCCCACTTCCACTCTGGAATATCTAACGGTTGAAGGAGACCGCCAGATCGCTAATGCTCGATCTTAACCTGCTGGCAGGTAAGACATTTGGAGACGTAAGTTGCCACATCCTGTTTCATACCACTCCACCAAAAGTACTGCTTGATGTCATGGTACATTTTGGTTGAACCAGGATGTATCGAGAATGGGGAGCTATGAGCTTCTGCTAGCAAAGCTTCCCGGAGTTCTTGGTCATCAGGAACACAAAGTCTAGTGCCCTGCCATACGATACCTTCTGTATCTACTCTGAATTCTGTCTGCTTCTCCAAATTCTGTATTATCGCCCATATTTCTCCGTCATCTTTCTGAGCTTCCTTGATCTTAGATAGTAACTCGGGTTCTACTCTAAGATTAGCCCAGTAACCGTGTTGTCCACGTACCATGATCTCGATGTCTAGTCGCTCCAAGTCTCTTATGATTTCCTCTTCGATTCTAATGCTGTTGATCATTCCGGACTTCCTGCTAAGGGCATCTGCTACTACATTTGCCTTTCCGGGATGATACTGTAGATTAATGTCATAATCCTTCAACAGCTCTAACCATCTTCTCTGCCTCATGTTCAATTCACGCTGAGTGAAGATGTACTTCAAACTCTTGTGGTCCGTGAAAATGTCACATGATTCTCCATATAAGTAGTGTCTCCATATCTTCAATGCAAACACGACTGCAGCAAGTTCCAGATCGTGCGTGGGGTAATTCTCTTCATAAGGCTTAAGCTGCCGTGAAGCGTACGCGATCACTTTCCCATGTTGCATGAGAACACAGCCAAGTCCCTTCCCCGATGCATCGTTGTAGATTTGAAATCCACCCGTACCAGATGGTAGAGTAAGAATAGGTGCAGATACTAGCTTCTGCTTCAGGTCTTCAAAGCTCTTCTCTCGATCTTCAGTCCAGACGAATTTCTCCCCTTTCCGCATCAGTTTGGTCAATGGTAGTGCTAAGCGGGAAAAGTTCTCTACGAACCTACGGTAATAGCCAGCTAAGCCTAAGAAACTGCGGACTTCCGTCGCTGATGTCGGCCTCGGCCACTTAGTGATGGCCTCAAGCTTCGCTGGATCCATAGTGATTCCTTCTGCTGATACAGTGTGACCTAATAATGCCACCTTGTCTAACCAGAACTCACACTTGGAGAATTTAGCATACAGCTGCTTCTGGCAAAGAATCTGTAGTAATGTACGAAGATGGTCTTCGTGTTCCTCCTTGGACTTTGAGAAATCAGGATGTCATTGATGAAAACAATGACGAATTTGTCCAGAAATTCATGGAAGATTTTGTTCATCAGATCCATGAACACTGCTGGAGCATTGGTCAGGCCAAATGGCATAACTACAAACTCGTAGTGGCCATAACGAGTACGAAAGGCAGTCTTAGCAATATCCTGCTCCTTGACTCGTAACTGATGATAGCCTGACCTAAGATCGATCTTGGAGAAGTGGCCCCTTGGAGTTGGTCAAACAGATCGTCAATGCGTGGCAGTGGATACCTATTCTGAATAGTAATCTTGTTGAGCTCGCGATAGTCTATGCAAAGACGCATACTGCCATTGGTGAGATAGAACAGGGACGCCAAGCTTTGGGTTATCCTTTCGCTGAAGAGGGAACTTTAAACAAATATAATAAACAGGAATTTCCCCCAGCTTGGAAGTACTTAATACATGTCATCCTTCAATGTTTAAGTCCTAAATGTACTACACATAACGAAATTAACAGATCTATTGCTAGTGCAATTGTGTGTATTACAAATGGGCAAAAGTATAATTTTTATAAACTGATTTTTGATGGCATGTGTAAAAACAAGGGTAATACGATGACTTTGGCTTACCCAAGATTTTTACAAATGATTTTAGATGAACATAGCTATTGCACCAGGGATCATGATGACTTTTATGCGATCCATGTGCAAAAGAAAGCTATTTTTTAGTAAGATGAATTCACCCCCTCACAGAGACTTACCCCTTACCCAAGCCATGCTTGCTGTTATTGCAACAGCACAACCTCAACCAGACCCACAACCACAACTTGACCCATTGCCTGAACCATCACCTTCACCTCAACACATGGAACTTGACCAAGATCCCTTCAACGCTGACACGTTAAATGTTGGCGTTGATACTTTAAATCCAGACGTTGATACCTTTCTACAACAGACCCAAACACCCCTTAACCTTCAAACTACCACCTAATCCACATCATCTTCTACACCCCCTGAATTTAGGTTGGTAAAACGCCCAAGGACTACTGGAGTGTTCTCCTCTGGTGGTCCTAGCCATGTTGCAGAGAGAACCACCACAAGTGTGGTTGGTGATATGGATGAGGCTAGGACTATTGGTGCTAGCTTAGATGCAGGCCAAGCCAGTCCTAACATCATTAAGACCTCATCCATGCCCCATGACTCTATTTTGAGAGGTCAAATCCCCACTCTAGAGGAGGGCAGATTGGAACCATATACAATATTGGAATTGACGGTTGTCTGCATTAGCTTGCAAAAGCAAAATGCAGACCTGGTACAAACAGTCAGTACGCAAGGCCTTGAACTCAAGCAATTCAGGGAGAGGATTGTTCTTTTAGAAGATGCTCATAATAGGCGTGATATGGAGGATTCTTCCAAAGGGGAGGATGAGCAGGTACATGTGAGTGACAAAGGCTCACATGATGAAGAATCTTTGGGTGTGGCTGAAGCTCTTACTGAATTGAAGAAGCAACCAGGTTTTGATGTATATTTGGTTACTCCTACAAATTTGAACTTATCCTTTAAAGCAATGATGGAGCAGTTCACAAGAAGCGCTGACAAGAATAAGGTGAGCGTTAACAAGCAGATTTTGGACGCTGACATACCAAGCGCTGACAAGAGTAAGTTGGGCGTTGACACACAGGCTTTGGTTGACAGACATGTAGATATGGTTGATGTATTCCAGTCATCAGCTATCATCAAGGAAGTGTCTTCACAGGTACCATCATCATCTTTACCCATCATTGATCCATTAGATAAGGGTAAAGGAATCATGGTAGAAACAGAGGTTCCAAAGGATGCGGCACAAGTATAATCTGATTCAATGTTAGCTGCACAAGTTATGGAACAAGAAAAGAAGAAGGTTGGTGAATCACCATTTGTAGTTACTTCTGAGGAACAAGAAGGAAGTAATGATGAAAGTTCAGATTCAATTGTTATGATAATTAAAGAACCAGAAAGACTTGAATATGGTGATGAGTTGGCAAGGGAGAAACTTGCAGAGTTGAAGTTGAAAGTAGATTATGATATGCCAGAAGTTGCCCAGATGGACCATGCTTGGGAGAACAAGGTTATGAAGAATCCAGACATGATAATTTTAGATCAAATTTGGGGTTTGGAGATTCTTCTAATAGTTCAAAGAGATTGCAAGGTAATTCTGAAGTATAAGGCTAGCAAAGTTTTCTCACAGTTGAAGAGAGATAGAGACTTTAACATTCCGACAGCTTTACATTTATGTATTCCGATGGTTATGATTTTGTCATTCCGATGGACCTTCATTTGCAATATTCCGATGGACTGAGTTTTTAGATTTCAAAGTTTTACAAAGTTTTAAGTTTTAAGTATTACCCTAATCAATATTTAGTTTAATCTTTCAATCTTTTAATTTACTCAACGCAACTTAAATTTATTTGTTATTAGTTTAAAATAGATAAACAAACCAACACCTTTCTATTAACCAAGAACAAATCATTCCACTTTGAGCTGTGATCAATTCGAGGAGATACCGAGAACTTAATTAGAACCCATAGCAAAATCCCTTGTATTACTCATGATCTCCCTCCTATAAGTATTGGCGAGTTTACTGACCGAATCTTCCTTGCAGATCGGTAAGAAATGAGCTGATTTGGTAAGTCGATCAACGATAACCCAAATCGCATCGTGCTTCCTCTTTGTCTGTGGAAGACCGGTAACAAAATCCATGGTGATCTTGTCCCACTTCCACTCTGGGATATCTAACGGTTGAAGAAGACCGCCAGATCGCTGATGCTCGATCTTAACCTACTGGCAGGTAAGACATTTGGAGACGTAAGTCGCAACATCCTATTTCATACCACTCCACCAAAAGTACAGCTTGATGTCATGGTACATCTTGGTCGAACCAGGATGAATGGAGAATGGGGAACTATGAGCCTCAGCTAACAATGCTTCCCGAAGTTCTTGATCATTAGGAACACAAAGTCTCATGCCCTTCCATAAGATACCATTTGCGTCTACTTGAAATTCTGTCTGCTTCTCCAAATTCTGAATTATCGCCCAGATTTCTCCATCATCTTTCTGAGCTTCCTTGATCTTAGAGAGTAACTCGGGTTCCACTCTAAGATTAGCCCAGTAACCATGCTGTCCACGTACCATGATCTCTAAGTCTAGTCACTCCAAGTCTCTTATAATTTCCTCCTCAATTTTAATGTCGTAACATTTCAGACTTTCTGCTAAGTGCATCTGCCACTACATTCGCCTTGCCGGGATGATACTGCAGATTAATGTCATAATCCTTCAACAGCTCTAACCATCTCCTCTGTCTCATATTCAATTCACGTTGAGTGAAGATATACGTCAAGCTCTTGTGGTCCGTGAAAATGTCACATGATTTTCCATACAAGTAGTGCCTTCATATTTTCAATGCAAACACGACTGCTGCAAGTTCCAAGTCATGCGTAGGGTAATTTTACTCATAAGGCTTAAGCTGCCGTGAAGCGTACGCGATCACTTTCCCCTGTTGCATGAGAACACAGCCAAGTCCCTTTCTCGATGCATCATTGTAGATTTGAAATCCACCTGTACCAGATGGGAGAGTAAGAATCGGTGTAGATACTAACTTCTATATTAGGTCTTCAAAGCTCTTCTCTCTTTCTTCAGTCCAGACGAATTTTCCCCTTTCCGCATCAGTTTTGTCAATGGTAGTGCTAAACGGGAAAAGTTCTCCACGAATATACGGTAATAACCAGCTAAGCCTAGGAAACTGTGGACTTCAGTTACTAATGTCGGTCTTGGCCACTTAGTAATAGCCTCAACCTTAGATCAATCTTGGAAAAATGTTTGGCCCCTTGGAGTTGGTCAAACAGATCGTCTATGCGTGGTAGTGGATACCTATTCCTGATGGTAATCTTGTTAAGCTCGCGATAGTCTATGCAAAGACGCATACTGCCGTCCTTCTTCTTAACGAATAAGACCGGTGTGCCCCATGGAGATGCGCTCGGTCGAATAAAGCCTCGTTCCAGAAGTTCTTGCAATTGATCCTTCAGCTCCTTTAACTCTATAGGAGCCATGCGATAAGGAGCTTTGGAAATCGGCTCAGCTCCTGGGATGAGCTCGATATTAAATTTTACTTCACGTGCAGGTGGTATGCCCGGAAGTTCTTCTAGAAGTACACCTGGAAGTTCTAACACTATCGGCTGATTCTAAATTGATGGGGATTCAACATCTATGTCATGAATAGTAGATAGATAGCCCTCACAACCATGTGAAAGTAATGCACGTGCTTGCAGGGTTGATATGATTTGTATAGACCTTCCGGGTACGAACCCGTTGTGAATGTACTCTGGCGCATTAACATCACCGAAGATGACTCGATAAGAATGGCAGTCTATGGTAGCATGATGCTTGGATAGCCAATCCATGCCCAAAATCATGTCAAAATCATTCATGTCTAGCGGAAATGCGTCAACAGGACGAATCTTGTCATCAAACTCTAGGGGAAGGCTCTTGTACACATTGGTTATGCGTACAAAGTCTCTCAAAGGCGTGGAAATATTCAGTATATTCTGTAGTGGCATGGGGAGTATCCTAACATTCTTGGCATAAGCAGTAGAAATGACCGGGTGAGTAGCACCCGTTTCAAACAGGACACATGCAGCTTGACCATACATATACAAGATTCCAGTGATGGTACTTATAGACTTGTTGGCCTGATCATGAGATGTCGTGTAAACGCGTCCACTAGTAGGAAGCGGCTTGGTATCAGCATGTCCTGATGTGCCCTCCATCTCGCCCTTGAGGCAGTCCTTCATGCGATGGCCAGGAAGACCACACTTGTAGCATGCGTCGCTGTCGCGGCGACATGGCCCTGGGTGCCTATGATGGCAGGTAGTGCAAATAGGATGAGTATATCCTCCAGCAGGTGTCCTGACTGGCTGTGAGCCAGTGATAGCTGGACGGTTAGGCTGTAAACCTCTCTGGTTCTAGTCCTTCCCGTTACCATGATTCCTACTGCTATTGGAGTGTCCAGCGTTGTTACGGTAATTATCATTACCGCCACGCCTATACGTAGCAGAACGGTCGTGAGTCTGACCATTTCCCTTGGGCTGAGTAGGCTGTTGCTGAGTAGCCGGCTGAGACCGGTCCCTAGTCTTCTGCCTCTTATCGGGTCTCACTGCTTCCCCAAACTCTTCTCTTTCCTGCAGCATCTCCAGCTTACGTGTTGCATCGACCACTTGTGCCACCTTTTTGAACGTATCACACACCAAGTTGTTTGCGACCGATGTACGAAGAGCCCACCAGAAGTGGTGTGCTTGCTCTTCGGGAGTACCTGCTGTTGCACCAAGAAAACCAGCCAAGTGAAGAAAGCGCTGCATGAACTCGTTGCTATTCTCCCCAGCTCTTTGTCGGATTCCATGGTACTCTCTCTTAAGCTTGTCTTGATCAGCCTTGGGAAAGAACTGTCGCATCACCAAAACCCTGAACTGAGCCTAAGTCAAACCAGCCACCCAATTATCACCTCCCTCAGACTGCTTCAGTGTCGTCCACCATGATAACACATCACCTTTGAACCTGTAACAGGCCAACCTCGACTTGAAGACAGGGTCACAGCCCATAGCATCGAAGATCTTCTCAATGTGAGCCAACCAGCTTTCAGCTTCACTGGGGCTATCTGTTCTCTCGAAAGCTCGAGGGCGTAGGTTATTGAATCTCTCTAGCCATGTGACCCATGTTGCTAGAGGGGGAGGAGGAGGTACTGGGTGTTGCTGCTGATTGTTGGCAGCCTGAACCTCAGACTGATTTCGTTCCTCAGCTGAGGAAGCATAGCTTGCATTGCAGCTTGGATTGCTGCATTGAGTTGTTCCTGCTCGCGTGTGAGAACCATCTGACAGTATAACATAAAATACATGATTAAACTGATCAAAACATAAACTATGTACATGAAAAAAAAATATACCAATAAATCATGAGAAAAAATTTATGCAAGAAAATTTATACATGAATGCATGATGCAGTTTTATGAAAACTTTTGTATGCAAGAGAGTGAACGCCTATGGTCAGTTCACTCAAAACAAAAGACATGGCGAGGGGACGCCAATGGGTTGGTCCCAAAGTTAAAAGTATCGATAAAAGCACATGCGACTAAATAGGGCCAGTCTTGTACCAACCATTACTTAGTCATAAACCTGCGACAATGACATATATATGTATGCATGAAAATGATGAATGCATGAAAACCGACTGTCAGTTCTAGGAAGACCATAGTGACTACCCACTAATCACATGTCGTGTTTTGAGAGCCTACAGGTTGAAGCCCTGTCTCTGATACCGTAATTGTAACACCCCATTTTGATAAATGGAATGTCACGCGTGATTATGGCTTGTCATCAAAGCATACAAGGATAAATGTATAAAACATCACATAACCATTAAGGAAATACCGGAAACAAACATCGGTATCCCAAAAGTAGAACTCATCACACATAAACATAAATACTGTAAATGAAAAGGACTAAATAATGTCCATAGAAATGAGTATCAAAAGTATGAAGAAATGCATAAAGTAATGAAGGCTAGGAAGCTTCCAATCCATATGCACGTACGCTTAAAGTCTACGAGCGTCCTTGAGTACCTGCCGTTTTGGGAACATGAAAGGGAAAAGCGGTTGAGCATAACGCTCAATGCACGGATATACAAATAAATCATGAATAATATAAGCATATAAGCATAAAGTAGCAGAAAATACTAAGTCCTGGATAACCTGGTATATCTTAGTAAAACTGGTTTTATAGTTTGAAAAGCCTTATGTTTATATTATAAAAACTGTTTAACATGTTTACCATTAGCCAATATAGGTCATGAAATATCAACGTGCATGAATACTTGGAGGGGTGACCTCGTCATGCAAGTTAGAGGGGCTGCCTCTAATTTAATATACTATTCGGGTAGGAGGGATCAGCTCCTTGTGAAGGATGCAAGGCACACACCAGATTCACCTGAATAATCTGCTGAAACCATGTAAACTAGGATGCACCCATACGCCCCACATGATAATATAATAATACGGCCAAAAGCTGAAAGGGACGCCACGAGCTATCACTCCACCGTGGTGAAGTCATAACATTGGTGCCTCCAGTGTTATGGTTATGGTACCTCCATAACTAGGTGAAACTGGTCATGCATGTATATGGCTTTAGGTATCTAATTAAACATAAGCAATTCAAAAACATATAAAACATATACTGTGAAAACAGTTGGCTGCATACGGAGAATCCTAATAAGGAAAGAATGTCCATACTGAAAGGACGAAGAATCCGTACCATGTGTCCAGTGAACGAAGAAGACGAACGGAAGAGAGTCCTACTTCGATATCACTAATGCTACATAAATAATATACGTGTACAGTATTCTGTTTACTAAGTACATAACTAGTTTTATGTCATGTCTTAGCTTGTTTTATATGTTCATGTCATGTTGTACTGATTTAAGCTTTATACTGCGTTTATCATGTATTCTGTCTATTCTGATTAAGTATTACTTGTAGTTCTTGTATTATTATACTTGTTGTGTAATAATAAGTAACTTTCTAAAAATAGCAGGTTTCCTAAAATAGAAAGTTTCCAAAAATAGAAAGTTTCCAAAAATAGATTTACTGCTTAAAATAGATAAGTTTCTAAAAAATAGAAAGTTTCCATAAATAAATTAGCTTCCTTAATTAAATAAGTTTCTAAAAATAGAAAGTTTACATAAATAGAAATAAGCTGGATTATTAAGCTAATAATATAAGCTTAAGTGTTTACTGATTTATATCCTAAGTCATGTGATATATAGTATAGTTTATTAAGTATTACATGTTAATTAAATAAACTATAGGTTAAAGTATTTAATTAAATATATCATGATTTAATTAAATAAAAGTAAAAATACTTAGGTTAAACATGTATTAATTTATATATTAATATAACCTAAGTCGTGGAAATTAAATAAATTATAAGTCATGATTTAATAATTAATTACATATATAGTCTAAAAAAAATGATAATTACTTAGGTTAAAATCCATGTATTATAAATAATATTAACAACCTAAGTCATGTCTAAATTAAATTAATTATGTACATGTTTTAATTAATTTAATTTAATCTTGTAATAATAAACTCGTAAAAATAATTAACCTTGTAAAATAATGTCGTGACCCAAACCCGTGTCTTATTTATTAAACGTGTCGTGAACCGTATTCGTGAACCCCGTGAACCGGACCCGTGAACCGGACCCGTGAACCGGTCAACAAACGCACCCTTAACAGTGGCTAACCGGCTTAGTCGGTTGCCACTGTTTGTGTAAAACAGCTGTAACACCCCCAATTTCGGTCATAGCAGCGGAAGGGTCCTTGGGTGTTACTATCATGGTTCATTCTCATAATCATAGAAAACGGCTCAAAACGAGTCATTTTAATAAACATCCATTCATTTTCATTCAATAAAAGTACAATTTCATACACGGTCCCAGTTAGCTTCAAGTTTACAAAACCTAGTAAATGGTAAAATTTATTTGAATGGATATAATTTATAAACGCGGGCAAAAACATTTCAAATAAGCAAGCTTCACGAAACCGCCTTCCTCGAGTGCCTTCCCAATGGACCTGGGATAAAACATGCTAAAAAGTTAGCAAAATTTTCCAAGTGAATCTATAGAGTTTTAATTTAAATAAAGAGAACACAAGTATTCAAAATAACCTTTCATGGTTAATAATTTATAAAAAACAATTATGTAACACCCCCAAATTTATACAACTCAATACAGTGGAAGACTCGTTGGTGTTACGGGATAGCACATTACTCACATCATAGACAACGCATAAAAATCGCGTCGTTTTAATAATAAAGCATTTCCATTCATAAATATCAAATTTACATAGGTCCCAAGTCATTGTATTTAATACAGGTTTTACAAAACATTTGAATGGAAATAAGTATTTAGGTGCGGGCCATGAACTCTTGTTGTCCTCCCGAGAATTACCTTCAAGTACCTGAGATAAAACATGTTAAAAGAAAAGGTCAGCGATAACGCCGAGTGAATTCATAGTTTAATAAATTCCATCAATATAACTTTGGTATAAAATTATTTACCAAAGATCATTTCGTACAAATCATTGTAATAGGCCATAAAATAGCCAAAGTCATTTTTATACAAATCCTTATCGAAAATCATAATATAGGCATTTGCCTTAAAAATCATTATACGAGCCAATGTCGTAAAAACATCTTACAATACGTTTTATAACGTTGTATAGATTAAATAAAAACCGTTATATGAATATGGTTATATAAAACCAAAACACGAACATAATATCAATAGTATGACCCTGTATTGCTAGTCAGGCAATACATTGTAATTCGGTGCGTATAGCAGTATTTCGTTAATTTGGATTATTATAAGCCGCATGACATTGTTACCTTACTACAACAAACAACGGGTAGCTAGCCCGAAACTCATTTGCCCATCTAAATTAGTGTGTCGTCACAAAGGTCACGCTATGTAAATCTTCTCATACATAAATTCGCTTACCAATCAATGTGGCACGACGGGGATCAACCGGCAAGGCGCGAACTGGGGTGATCGTCCCCAAATAGTACTATTATATGCATAAGCGTCTACCAAATCCCGGTAGTTCACAATTCATGCTAATGGGACTTTTAGTGACATAACCTAACTTTAATAATCCATTTAATTTCATCTATCGGGTCATTTAATCATTTATCGGGTATACAATCGGGTCATACAATCATTCGGGTCCAAATCAATAAACAAACAATCGGGACAAATGGTGTCCTATTTTATAAAAACTAACATGTTATCTCCCTCGCGGGTTTATAAAACATTTCATAAAAACATTTAAAAGAGTGCGAGGCTATGAACTCACGTTGATGTGGGAAGACGGGTTATCGGCCATTCGGACGTACGGTACGTGCTTCAATCACGGAAACCTAGACAAATAATACTCGTCTTAGACTCATGTCCAATGAATTTATAAAAATAACAATTATGTATACATATGATGATTTTATATATATGATGATCAAGTGGGTTTACATATTCTCATTTACTCGTTTTAGTGTTATGTGTCGATAACTTTTATGCTAGTTTACTAGTTTTACATATTTACGTGTTTTAGGTTCAATAAACTTATTATAAGTTCTTTAACTTGTCTTATTCCACTTTATACTTATATTATCAGTATCTACACTTTACAAGTTGGGCCTAAATGGGTTAGGCCCAATAAGTTCTTTTTATAAGTGTTTAACTTATTTAGTCCAATTATTAGTCCAATATGCTTAGTTAGCTCGTTAATGTCCGTATGTCCTATAGTTCGGGTTTTATCGGTTTTTACTTGTATTAGTTACTTATATATCAGTATATGACTTTTAAAAACTTTACATTAGACGGGTTTGATCGTCTAAGTTTTAATTGGCGAAAAACGTTAATTTTACGGTGATAGCCGAAAAAGTCGTAAAAATCAAGTTTATAGTTTTTATTACTTATAAGTGTTATTCCACTACCATTTTTATAATTTATACACTTATTTAACCTTTTATATATTTATATAAATAAAATCCATAAGTTAGTGGGTTTTTATTTTACATTTTATACAATAAAATTTTGAGTGCTTATATAATAATAATAAACATTAATTCTCAAAATCTGATTTTTATTTTCATATTCACCAAAACTGCCATATCTAGAATTCTATATGGAGATAGAAGCTCAAATTTTTATCACATAAACTAAATGATATGTGCTCCATTTAACTCTTCTATAGCTACTGTTGAATCATCCTCCAAGTATTTTCAAAAATTCGTCCAAAACAGTGAACTCAGATTTGTACCTTAAACTTGTTTTGATCATATCTCACTCATCCTAATGATTCCATTGCATGGCCAACTCTCACATGTGTACAAGACATATTACTTACTGTATATCCATTAATCTATGCTATTTTTATCAGTTCATCATATGATTCTTTACTGTTTTATACAGCCAACAATTTAAACAAGATTTTAGCCTTGTTTCTTATAGTTTTTCATCTTTTTAAGCATGTTTATCAACACCAAATCCCCACACAATATTTTTAATCATCATTCATCATCATATACATATACATAAGTAAAAGAAATACAAGATTACATAATCAAAAATAACAAGAGGATGAGGAGAACCATCTTTATACCACCATGATGATGTAGGTTGTGATCAAAACATGGATTTTGATGGAGAAACTTGTGAATAACCAAGACCATCTTCAAGACCACCATTCTTCATGAACACCTTGTGGAAAATAAGCCCCAAGACTCCATGGAAACTCCTCCTTGGATGTTATAATCACCACCAATCAATAGGGTTTTAAAAGGGCTTCAAGGTTTCTTCATTATATGTGTAGATAACACATAGTTTATGGCTAGAGATGATCAAAATTTGATCAAAATGGCATTTTAGAGAGAGAGTGGACGAAATTAGGGAGAGAAGGAGAGAGTTGTTTGCATGTATGAGTTTTGGAGAAGTGGTTTTGTGTGTGTAGTTTTGAGGTGGAGTAGTTGTAAGCTTAGCTTACATGTGAAGCTAGTTACAAGTGTTAAGACTTGTTGGTTAAGCTTGACACCTCATGGGATGAGGTGTTGCATCCTTAGCCATCCCATATGTTAGTGGGGTGGGATAAACTTGTTTTGTCCCATCCCGCTAATTTACGGGTATTCCTCGATTCTAGTTTCCTGGATTTGCGTGCCCTCGGGTCGTTTTACAAAAAACGTTTTTATAAATTATGAATCAACGGCACAAAACAAATCTAATAAAAATTGTCTCATCAAAAACGGAGTTCAAAAACGTAAATACATAATCCTAAGGTTTCCGGTTTAATCGTAAAGGACGTAAAATTATAATCGTAAATCCTAATATCTTCTCGTAAATTTGTGAGTTTATGAACCATCACAAATTTAAAATCTCAAAATAATATTCACGGACAAATTTATTTTCTGAAATGTCGGACTGTCACCAAAGACGGTGTATGTAAACGTAAGCACGTAACGTAGAATCCTCCGGTTTAGACGTAGTCGATGCTACTTCAAGACGTAAATCCAAATTTCTTCCCAAAAAATAAGTGAGTTCATAATATAACATTCAAATAATGTTTTTAAATAACACTTGAGAATAAAATATCAACCATAAATTGACGGATTGTCATAAATTATGTTGTACGGACAAAATTATCGGTGTCATTACATAAGCCTCGTGACATTGAACGTTAACATATATTATTTCAGCCCAACACACCTAGACAAGTGCGTATATTTCTCTTATATAATGCATCCGATGTTTCATTACTAGTGCAACACAACACCACGCGATAGCTAGTCGCGACCGGACTGGGCGTCACCCCGATAGATCTATCCATAGCATTAGCGTTACTTCGATTAACAATTCACGATTCATGGGTCTTTTAAGGCTAAACTAACTTATGGAATAACTTTAATCTAAGCATAAAATCGGGTCCCTTGTGTTCAATTTTAAAACAAAGAGGGTTTACCACAACTTCTCGTTGCACCTTTCGTTTAAAATAAATGGTTTTCCAATAAGTAGGGTTTCCACAACTTCTTGTTGCACCCATACTTTTCTAATAAGTAGGGTTTCCACAACTTCTCGTTGCACCCTTTATTTTAATAAAACAAGCATGTTATCTCCCTCGGGGGTTTTGTAAAACAAGTAAACATGTTAAAAGCGAGGCTATAGACTCACCTTAGCCAATAGTGATAATGAGACGATCGCCGACAATTAGTGATGCCCGTTTAAACACGAAAACCGCAACCGACCAAATAAGGCGCGTTCGTTAATAATCGACTCAAGTATAAATCATACTTAAATAATAATAAAAAAAATAAAAATTACCAAACCATGACAATCCCGAAAAATATCCAATACGAGTGTTATTATATACCCTTTTATCCAACACTATTCTTTTAAACATTGGCACTCTTGATATTGACCCGTCATAAGACGCCAAGTCAACGCAAGTCAACTTATCATTTTACTTCCCTCGGACCAGTAACTAGTTCATTTATATAATGACTTAATACTTGGGTAGGTCACCACGTCCAATAATGAATACTCAACTCACGCCACATAAGCATTGAACTATGTGTCCAAAATACCAATCAGCATGTACACTCCAAATGTACACATCAATCTACCCTATCTATACTTGTCCGTTTTCGACGAAAGTTGGTGACAAAATCACTTATAATCTGTATAAGACTCAGTTAAAAATTCATTCAATGATTCACATTTTAAAACCACCTGCTCAACACATCTCTAGATTATAAAAACCGGACAGTTTTACGCTTTTGACTTGTAAAACCATTTTGACATATTTGAACAATTCCGTTTAAAAAACCGACACTCGGGTTTGAAAATAGACTCATTACCTGAAGTTTAGAAACATACATCAGCCCTTGACTATTTTCAAAAATCATTCTATAGTCCCCGATATTCGATCCCAATATCGACAATAATTTTCGGATCGTGCCGATACTCGTCTCCCGGTACACGAATAATCAAATCATCGTAACTTCTCGCTCGTTTGGAGCTAGAAGCTCTACTTTATATCAAATCAAAGCTAGAGAAATTCTCTACAACACTATACTATTAGTTTAATAATAAATCAAGCTTAAGGTACCCAAAACCAAACTCAACTTTTTGCCTAAAATCACCACCTTGAAAATCATATAAAAACACTTTTTCAACACAATCCAACCACTTTTCTACCCATAAAATCATCCTATAATCATCCTCTAACAACCTTAACACTTGCATGTATTAAAATCAAAAGATCAAAAATCAAAACTTTAATTTTTCAACATCAAAACATGGGGGTTTTATTAAGATCATCATAAGAATGATCCTACAACAACTTACCAAATCAAACTCATAAGAAAATAGAAACCTCATGCATGTTCATAAAAATAGGATCAAAATGATCCTTGTTGAATTTCAAGGATGGGTCTTTTAGATTTTAATGAATCAAGTTGGATCAAAGTTTTTCAAGGGTGTTTGTGTGGTGTTTATGTAACGGCAAAGGGAGGAGAAAACAAGGTTGTCTGTGTGTTTTTCTATAAAATGAGTATTAGTAGAAAGTTAGGTAGAATTTTTGTTTATATAGTGGGATTAGTTGAGGGTAGTTTTTGCCAATTAGCAATCTTTTGGACTAAAAAGCAATTAAACTATTTAAAGGGTAGGAAATGACTATTAGTAAATTTTGAAAATATTTACGGGACACGGGTTTTGTAAAAATACTTTTTTAAAGTTAAAACGCTTCATAAATATGAAAATAAAGCTTCAACACGACTTAAAACGTAACTAAATCGAAAACGTCGAAAATATTAAATATCGAGACAATCGATAATAAACATAAAATTTTGGGCATCCGTCGGTATCGCGATCAATAATAGTTCTCGTCACTCGTCAAAAAGTAAAGTACGATAAATAAGAATAAATATAATAAAACCATTCTTATAATAAGTTGAGAATATAATATCAATACCTAAGGTATTCCTTGTCGGTTTTCATCTAACGACATTCTTACGTTAAGTTTCAGACTATAACCTTCTCGGTTAGCCGATAACATAAAATTCTTATTAAAGTAAACATATAATACTTAATAGTCGAGATTAAAATATTGACCTAAAATTGACGGATTGACGGATTGTCACATCATCCCCACCAAATTGGGATCTTCGTCCCGATGATCAACTTGCTTTCTTCCTCGATCGCTCGTTGAAATCATAGAGTTAAATGAATTTTTGGTCCCCGTCTTGAGTTCCATCAGATTTGACAATAGGAATACGACTTTGCTTCGGTTGTCTAAATTCCTTATCGATAATATCAACAGGTTCATTGATGAAAGTTAACTTACCGTCGATTCATACTTCATCAAAAAGATAATAAGATCTTTGTTGTGAAGAAATTTCTTAAGGTTCGACATATGAAAAGTATTGTGAATTCCTTGTAGCTCTCGAGGTAATTTATATTTTTATGCCACCGGACCTACTCTCAATATCATCTCGAATGGTCTAGAATAACGGGGACTTAACTTCCCACGTTTTCCTAAATATATAGCAACCTTTTTCATGGTGATAACTTGGCATAACTTTTCCATCTACCTCGAAGTTCAAAGGTTTTCGCTTCACATCGTCATAACTTCTATGTCTACTACGAGCAGTTAACAAACGATTCTTAGTTCGCGAGATCAACTTATTTATCAAAATAAAATGAGCAGAGTCAATCAATCAACATTGACACAAATTGAATCATATTCAGACTGAGTTTTCAAGAGCTTAACAATGAATCCACTGTAAGTTGCTCCTACCTCACGAATGATAACGAATAACACAATCGTTATCACTTAAAGGCTTATTTACCTCTTTTATTCCAGAATACATTGTAGGCTCTTACTATCGGTGGATACCGTACATTAGGTCCATACAATTAATGTCTCAATAGACGAAGAGTAAAATCACCGCACCCAATTACAAGTCATGGGCTGTGCAGTTTCCTCATTCTTTCTAGGTTTCCTACAAGCATACACAATCAAAACAGCTCCAAATCATATAGGAGATGTATCACGATCAACAACAAAACCTTTAGTTCTTTCAGGTAACGGTTAAGATCGGTGTGCTGCAGAGTTTTCTTTTCATGGTTTGAAAAGCTTTCTCTTCATCAATGCCACACACATACGGTTCATTCTCTGAGTTAGCTTAGTTACTGGTTTTGATATCAAAGAGAATCTTTCAATAAACCTTCCGTAATAACCAGCCAAACCTAGAATTTGTCGTACTTCAGTTGGAATAGTTGGAATATTCAAATTTTCGATGGCTTCGATTTTCGCAGGAGCGACAGGTACCCCACTTTTATCAATCACATGTCAGAGAAATCGTACGGAACTAATCAAAAGATTACACTTTGAGAGTTTCGCGTAAAATTTTCGTTCTTTAACATGTTCGAGATAGTCCTTAAGTATTCGAAATGCTCTTCCTCGCTCTTCGAGCAGATTAGAATATCATCAATGAAAACAATCACGAATTTATCAAGATACGGCTTAGACATACGATTCATTGAGTCAATGAATACAACAGGTGTATTGGTCAAACCAGAAGGCATAACCCTAAAATCATAATGATCATCACGAGTTCTAAATGTCATAATAGGAATATCTTCCTCACGTATGTGAAGTTGATGATAAGCAAAACAAAGATCAATCTTGGAGAAAACACGAGAATCTTGAAGTTGATCAAATAGATCATCAATTCATGGAAATGGGTAACGATTCTTGATCGTTAGCTTATCCAGCTCTCGGTAATCGATACACATACGAAACGAATCATATTTCTTCTTAACGAATAAAATAGGAGTTCTACAAACTAACGAGTTCGGTCGAATGAAACCTCTATCAGATAGTTCTTAAAACTGCACAAATAATTACTTCAACTCAGAGGGTGCTAATAAATATGACTCATGTGCCACAGTTGCAGCACCATAAATTAGATCAATTAGGAATTCTAAAGATAGTCATTCCATTGATCACAAACTAGTACAAGTTGTATTGTTAAGCATTATAGATAATCATCGTCTAATGCCATCCAACTTAAAAGACTAGTCCTACTAACTGATGTCACAGTTTAGTTATGGATTTATGAAACGATACTATAATTGATAAACTAACCCACTAAGATTTACTAGGTAATTCACATGGCTAAGAAGGCTCCTCGGTCCCACAAGAAGAAGATTTCTTCAGTGTTTTTCAGAGACGCTTGATATCCTCCTCAATTGGCGGTTTTGGAAAAGCCCCAATACAACCATCTCACGATCAAGGAATTAGAGGAACAAAATCAAAGAATGAATCGAGCAAACGAATTACGAGTCAATAAGAGTTTAATCATGTAGATGCTATATGCTTAAGCCCACACGTTTATGAATCATTATTTCCATGGATTGATCAAGTCCTTCCAAATAAGATTCATAAATTTGTAGTTCATCAATTTATAATTTCCTTGTTCAAATAAATGGCGAATTTATTTTAACGATTATAAATCACTTTATTTAAGCATCACCAGCTCAACACAAAAGATCAAAATCAAAACAAATGAGAAACTAATTTAGCAGAAAATGATCAGTGATATGATATGGAATCCTGGTTGGCATGTGAACATCATAACAATCAATCTCAATTCCGAACAATCAATAGTACCATCTCGGACAAACTTGTTTCTATCAAAACAGTATAATGTCGAAGATTAATGAGAATGCAAATTAAATTTGCTAAATGAAATGAACGGGTCGATAAATCAAGAATAAGAACCAAGTAAATCAAAATCCTTGTAACCAAATATCAGCAAGAATATTAACCGTTTCGTTGGGATCATGTATATCCATAACTTAGTTAGTCTCGAGAATAACAAGATTCATTTCAGGAATAACTTCAGCGCTAGCATTAAAATGACTAGGGTGGCTTCGTGACAATCTATGTCGTATAAATATCTCGTATAAGTATAAAACTATCATTTATAATTAATAAATGAAAACATACCTTGTAATTCACAAGTACAAATAATCGATAAAGATCACAACAACATATATATATAATGCCATATATATATATAAATACTTTCATTCTCGTCCATTGGCAACTCGGAGGTTTCACTTGCAACAGTTATAGTTAAAATATTTCAATAATTCATTTTTGAAAAATCTTTCCGTTCTCTATAACTTGAGCTCTGATGCCAATCTGTAACACCCCCAATTTCGGTCATAGCAGTGGAAGGGTCCTTGGGTGTTACTATCATGGTTCAATCTCATAATCATAGAAAACGGCTCAAAACGAGTCGTTTTAATAAACATCCATTTATTTTCATTCAATAAAAGTACAATTTCATACACGGTCCCAGTTAACTTCAAGTTTACAAAACCTAGTAAATGGTAAAAATTATTTGAATGGATATAATTTATAAAAGCGGGCCAAAACATTTCAAATAAGCAAGCTTCACGAAACCGCCTTCCTCGAGTGCCTTCCCAATGGACCTAAGATAAAACATGCTAAAAAGTCAGCAAAATTTGCCGAGTGAATCTATAGAGTTTTAATTTAAATAAAGAGAACACAAGTATTAAAAATAACCTTTCATGGTTAATAATTTATCAAAGACAATTAGGCTGTACGGACATAATTATAGGTGTCATTACATAAGCCCTATTACATTGAACGTTAACATATATAATTTCAGCCCAACACACCTAGCCAAGTGCGTATATTTATCTTATACAATGCATCCGATGTTTCATTACTAGTGCATCACAACACCACGCGATAGCTAGTCGTGACCGGACTGGGCGTCACCCCGATAGATCTATCCGTAGCATTAGCGTTACTTCAATTAACAATTCACGATTCATGGGTCTTTTAAGGCTAAACTAACTTATGGAATAACTTTAATCTAAGAATACAATCGGGTCCCTTGTGTTCAGTTTTAAAACAAAGAGGGTTTACCACAACTTCTCGTTGCACCCTTCGTTTAAAATAAATGCTTTTCCAATAAGTAGGGTTTCCACAACTTCTCGTTGCACCCATACTTTTCTAATAAGTAGGGTTTCCACAACTTCTCGTTGCACCCTTTATTTTAACAAAACAAGCAGTTATCTCCCTCGCGGGTTTTGTAAAACAAGTAAACATGTTAAAAGCGAGGCTATAGACTCACCTTAGCCAATAGTGATAATGAGACGATCGCCGACGATTAGTGATGCCCGTTTAAACACGAAAACCGCAACCTACCAAATAAGGCGCGTTCGTTAATAATCGACCAAGTATAAATCATACTTAAATAATAATAAAAAAATCAAAATTACCAAACCATGACAATCCCGAAAAATATCCAATACGAGTGTTATTCTATACCCATTTATCCAACACTATTCTTTTAAACATTGGCACTCTTGACATTGACCCGTCATAAGACGCCAAGTCAACGCAAGTCAACTTATCATTTTACTTCCCTCGGATAACTAAGTCATTTATATAATGACTTAACACTTGGGTAAGTCACCACGTCCAATAATGGATACTCAACTCACGCCACATAAGCATTGAACTATGTGTCCAAAATACCAATCACCATGTACACTCCAAATGTACACACCAATCTACCATATCTAGACTTGTCCGTTTTCGACGAAAGTTAGTGACAAACTCACTTATAATCTATATAAGACTCAGTTAAAAATTCATCCAATGATTCACATTTTAAAACCACCTGCTCAACACATCTCTAGATTATAAAAACCGGACAGTTTCATCCAATGATTCACATTTTGACATATTTGAACAATTCCGTTTACAAAACCGACACTCGGGTTTGAAAATAGACTCATGACCTGAAGTTTAGAAACATACATCAGCCCTTGACTATTTTTAAAACTCATTTTATAGTCCCCAAGATTCGATCCCAATATCGACAACAATTTTCGGATTGTGCCCTACTCGTCTCCCAGTACACGAATAATCAAATCATTGTAACTTCTCGCTCGTTTGAAGCTAGAAGCTCTACTTTATATCAAGTCAAAGCTAGAGAAATTCTCTACAATACTATACTATTAGTTTAATAATAAATCAAGCTTAAGGTACCCAAAACCAAACTTAACTTTCTGCCTAAAATCACCACCTTGAAAATCATATAAAAACACTTTTTTCTTTTCTACCCATAAAATCATCCTATAATCATCCTCTAACAACCTTAACACTTGCATGTATTAAAATCAAAAGATCAAAAATCAAAACTTTAATTTTTCAACATCAAAACATGGGGGTTTTATTAAGATCATCATAAGAATGATCCTACAACAACTTACCAAATCAAATTCATAAGAAAATAAAAACCTCATGCATGTTCATAAAAATAGGATTAAAATGATCCTTGTTGAATTTCAAGGATGGGTCTTTTAGATTTTAATGAATCAAGTTGGATCAAAGTTTTTCAAGGGTGTTTGTGTGGTGTTTATGTGACGGCAAAGAGAGGAGAAAACAAGGTTGTGTTGTATGTTTTTTATAAAATGAGTATTAGTGGAAAGTTAGGTAGAATTTTTGTTTATATAGTGGGATTAGTTGAGGGTAGTTTTTGCCAATTAGCAATCTTTTGGACTAAAAAGCAATTAAGTTATTTAAAGGGTAGGAAATGACTATTAGTAAAATTTGAAAATATTTACGGGACTCGGGTTTTGTAAAAATACTTTTTAAAAGTTAAAACGCTTCATAAATATGAAAATAAAGCTTCGACATGACTTAAAATGTAATTAAATCGAAAACGTCGAAAATATTTAATATCGAGACAATCGATAATAAAACATAAAATTTTGGACATCCGTCGGTATCGCGATCACTAATAGTTCTCGTCACTCGTCAAAACGTAAAGTACGATAAATAATAATAAATATAATAAAACCATTCCTATAATAAATTGAGAATATAATATCAATACCTAACGTATTCCTTGTCGGTTTTCATCTAAACGACATTCTTACGTTAAGTTTCAAACTATAACCTTCTCGGTTAGCTGATAACTTAAAATTCTCATTAAAGTAAACATATAATACTTAATAGTCGAGATTAAAATATCGACCTGAAATTGACGGATTGTCACAACAGCCGCCGGCTAGCAAAAGTTCCCACCGGCTAGCCGGTGTTCCCCCTGCTGCCGAAGCCATGGTTCCCCCTGCTTTCTATAATTAGCCACCGGCTTAAGCCGGTGGTGTTTGTTTTGTTTTTCAGCCGAGACCCCCAAACAACCAAACCACACCCCGACGTGAGTCGGGGTTTGCCTTGCTCTTGCGGCCGAGACCAACAACACCACACCGAGACCCGTAGGTCTCGGCTGTGATCACACGAGCCACACCGAGAGCTTTGGCTCTTGGTTTGTGTGCGCCGGCCGAACCAAACACCCCTTAAACCATATGTTTTTAAGCCCTCATGATTAATTACATGTTTTTAATACTTGTTTTTAATAAACTTATGATTTCATGTGTTCTTGATTTCATAACATAAATAAAGGAATTAAAAGAAAGGGTTTAAAAGATTACCAATACGTGGAATAATTAAGGGTTGATAACACGAACGATCTTTCAAGAAATCAATCACCGAAAATCAAAAAACACACCCTTTGTGTGTGTTTTACCCGGCGGCCAAGAGAGAGCAAAAGAGAGTTTAGGGTTTTTAATATTTTTCTAATTTCCTGTGATATGAAAAATATGTTTCCCTTTATTTTCTTATTTAGTAAAAATCAAATGGGCTTGGCCCTTTCTTGTGTTCTAGCCGCGGGTAAGAGGGGCCCCCAAGGGGTAACCCATTTTTTTCGTGTCTAATTATTATGCGTGTTATTGTGTCGTGTTTACGTGTTTTATATAGTTATCGTTCGTTTCGTAATATATTTATTCATAATCGTAATAAATATACGTAAATACATAATATTAAGCTCGTGATTATTTACGTTCATGATTTCATGTTCGTATGTTCGTGATTATAATTATTATTGCAATAATTATCGTGTTTTAATACGTATTAAATACTTATCGTGTTATAACACGTACGTAATACTTGTAAATCTTGTTCGTGAAACGTAAACGTTCTATAAAAGGAAAGTTCTAATCATGTACGTACGATCATAAGGGTATTATTCATGGTAAAAGCATGCGGGTTTTACAATATGTTTAGGCACCCTTACCAAATAACATTGATCATAAGATTCCATACCCGTCGTAGCATTTGGTTGAGGTTCACTCAAATGTGTTGGATTCGATACCGTATCATTTGAGTTACTAGTTTCCGAATGCTGTTCGAGGTTGTCATTTTCATGCTCTACATGATGTGGATTATCAGGAACATTATTAGATGTGGTTGGTGAGAGAGATTAGCAACGAGTGTAGCTTGGGCTGAGTGAATGTCATCACAATCTGAATCATAGGCATCAAGATCATCTGCTTGATATGCTTCATTAGAAGTAGAGACGACTGCAAGCCTTCATTATCTGCTGTCCCTGGGTCTGCAAGAAATGCTAATTCCTCTGAATCCAAAATTTTCCCCTTAGACTGAGCATCAACCAAATACATCTTCTCACGAAACCATGTTGCATCCCTTCTCCTTTTTAGCTGAGTGCATTCCCTTACCATATGACCTTGTCCTCGGCAATTGTAGCAAGTCATAACCTTTTGAGGACCAATAGTGCTTCCATTTCCACTAGCTTGAGAATTCATAGCTTGATTGTTCACGGTCCTTGTTGTGGGTCCATATGAACTTTACCTACCCTTAATGGATTGCACTGTTACTTGACCATCTTGAATAGTGGCTTGTTTTCGAGGATTTTAAGAAGTTCGGAGTTGATTGTTTATTGGTGGAAATCCTCTAGTTGCAACAAGTTTTGACAAGTAGGCAGTAAGATGGTTTAGCACATTAGTTGGCGTATCATTTGGATTAAAGACCGGTGCTTCAATTGGTGGAAGTTCATTGGAGTAGAAGGCTTGTGCTGGTTGTGCTTCAGTTGGAAATATCCTTGCTGAGGAGTGTAGCCCATTGGAGAAGTGATGGCTTGTAAGGGTGATACCTGGTGTGCTAGTTGTTGTGGAAAAGACGAACACTTTGTTGAAATACTTACTGTGGCATCATTAGTGGTTGATAAGGTGGTTGTTGTGGCTGCTGATAGGTGTGTGGTGGTGGCTGCTACAAGTATGATGGTTGTTGATAAGTGAAGGCCATGTTTTGTTTGGGATTCATTTGTTGAGAAGCATACATGGCAAGTGGATCACGAACTTGAGGTGTAGACAACCGAGCCTCGATCACATGGCATTCGTGTTGTTGAAGAAAAGCTTGAAGTTGATCCACATTGGTTTGATGCAAATCCTTAGCCAATTTAACAGTTGTCACATACTTGCTCCATTTTGAAGGAAGAGTGTTCAAATACTTGGTGTTCAATTGAATCGTAGGAATTGCCATGCCATAGATATTGAGCTCATTTAACAATAGGGTAGATCTCAAATAGTAATCATTGAGAGTCTCCCCGGGGACATAGGCAAACTTATCAAATGTATCATAAAGCTTACACTCTCGTTCTTGTTTAGTTAACGAGGTGCCTTGAATTAGAACACGAATTCTATCCCATAACTCTTTGGCAACCTTATGTTTACTAACGAGTTTGTAGACATCTGGAGGAAGGGCTTGGAGAATGATGTTTGTAGCTTGTTTATCACACTTGTCTTGTATCTTATCATCTCCAGTTAATTCACCCATTGTGCGAGGACGAGTAACAACACCTTCCGTCACAGTACCATATACCAATGGTCCATTGAGCACCGATGCCCAAATGAGATGTCCATTTTCTTTGTTCAACATATAAAGTTCCATACAGGAAGCCCAATCCTCATACATATTTTTCACCAACATTGGTGGCCGATTATCCGTACCCGAGAGGATGGACTTATCCGTAAGAGATGTGTACTCCATTTCGATAAGTTAAGATTTACAAATGTTGATCGAACAATGAGAGAAAGTAAATGTATTTGTTGTTGTGTGTTATAGCCGAGAAACTATGTTGAAATACCCTAAATTATGTTCTCGATAAACCAAAAAATCCAATTCAAAATTACACACAATTGTTAAAAATTTTCAAAAACACATTTTTGAAAAATGTTGGATCGCAACACTTGATCACAGTGGGGATCGTACTCAGATCACAGAAACTAGATCGTACTCGTATCGCAGTCACTAGATCGTACTCGGATCGCAGTCACTGGATCGTACTCAGATCGCGACGCTGGATCGCACTCCTTGATCGTGACGCTGGATCGCACTCCTTGATCGTGACGCTAGATCGCACTCCTTGATCGTGACACTGGATCGTACTCCTTGATCGTGACGTTGGATCGTAGTCAGTGATCCCAACAAGTGATCGTAGCCAGTGATCGCAACGAGTGATCGTGGCCTGTGATCGCAACGGTTGATCGCACTCCTTGATCGTAGTCTAGATCGTAGTAATAGATCGCAGTTACTATATCGTAACGTGGATTGTAACAAGCGATCGTAATATGTGATCGTGATATTGGATCGCAAGTAGAAACCCCAGGTTTATGCGATCACAATACACAGATCGTACTATGGAATCAAACTTACCACTTTTCTCGGATAGTACTAAACACAACAAATTCGAGATTTTTAGCCTAAGAATGAATCAAACACCCAAAAATTTTGTGTTTTTAACCAAAGTAACAATTCCAAATCACTACAACAAGTAAGTAGATGATCTATATATCAAGATTAAACCATAAAAACACAAAAGAAAATTGGTACGTATGAATTTGGATCAAACTAGGCGTATGAATCAAGAACACAAACACATAAACCAAACACTCATCCCATGGCTCTTGATACCATTTGTAGGATATTGTAAATCTAGATTATGTTTCAGAGTGAGAAAGAGATAGAAACTTGGTGGATTTTACACACTTCTAGAGAGAGAAATGAAAGAACTATGTGTAAATTGAAATGAAACCACACCCTCTCCATCTAAGGAGAGGGTTTATATACCCAAGCCCATGAGATGGGCTTGGGCTTACAAGTTGGGCCGGCCTACACAAGTTGTAGGCTTGTGTTAGCCTTGTTTGCTTAATATTAGTTAAACTAAACTACGAGCTATTACTTAGACTATTGTTGGAGTGACTGGTCCTTTCTAATACGTAAAACGTATTTCCATCAAAATCCTCCATGATTGATCCTGAAAAGGATAAGTGGATGGTTGCTATGGAGGAGGAAATGAAATCCATGAAAGTAAATGATGTTTGGATTCTTTTAGATCCACCACCGAATACTAAAGTAGTGAGACATAAGTAGATATGCAAGAAGAAAACCGACATGGACGAAAAAGTAAAATCCTATAAAGCTCGTTTAGTAGCTAAAGGTTTTACTCAAACTTTTGGCGTAGACTACGAGGAGACATTTTCTCCTGTACCAGACTTAAGAGCTATTAGGATTCTCATAGCTATAGCAGCATACTATGACTATGAGATATGGCAAATGGATGTTAAAACTGCCTTCTTGAACGGTCGCTTAGATAAAGACATCTATATGCAGCAACCAGAAGGGTATGTTGATCCTAAAAATCCAGGACACGTGTGCAAACTTCAAAGGTCCATTTATGGTTAGAAGCAAGCATCACGTCAATGGAATAAAAGGTTTGACGAAGA